>JACXSJ010000522.1:168477-247455 GCA_014851325.1 Pentalonia nigronervosa | reverse complement strand
ACGAATGCGATTTTATATGTTTTTCAGAACTCCTCTGTCGCGGCTCGTGTTTCTGTCGGCCCTGTTCACCCGGGGATACTGTTGGAGGTCGGACAACGACGAGTGCGCCCTGCCCCTGAAACACTTCAAGTACATACCGTGAGTAATGAAACGTTTTCAGTGTTTTTCGCCCGACGACCGAAACTATGGTACTGCGGTAATGGGTACCTGCAGCGGTCGTCTCGGAATACGCGCAGGCCGGTGACATATTATTATTATATATCACTGTCCGCTCGGCTTTACGAGTTTGAAATCCGTACGATGAGATTACGCGGTCGTTAAAATATAAGTATAATAGGTAGGTTTTTCGAGTTTTTAATACGTCATTACGATTTTTGACATTGGCGGTTTCATATTATTATTATTATTATTATGCCGATCAAAATTATTAAACTTATTTATGTCTTTTTTTTTTTTTTGTCAACATAAAATATAACGTTTTTAAGAGATAATATTTGAATCGTTATTTGCGCGTTCTCGCTCATAACTTATCGGGTGGATATTTAAATATTTTACACTATGAAATTATATTAAATCAAGCCATTAATAGGTATGAAAATGTTTTAAACACAAAACCATTCTATTAAGACACATAATTTTATTTCATAAATTATTCACGCGTTCGTTTGAACTGCATCGAATATCATCAATGTAACATTAATCGATTATTGTCAATAAATAATCATGCATTGTTCGATATGGTTTACTATACATATTTTATTAATTATAATACGCTTTATTTGATTTTTCTAACATAAATATATTGTCATTAATTGTAATTTAATAATATAACTGGCGTTAGTATTTGGTAATTGTTTATTGTAAATATTTTTAGTTTTTTTATATTATTATTTAATTACCTCAATTTAAAATAATGAAAATGTAGTTTCTTAAAATTGTATGTCGTTTTTTTTTTATATAATATATTTACTATAAAATAAAGTAGATAATAATAATGTGACTCAATTTAGCTGACCAAATTTACATGATTTAATAGTATTTGTAGTTTTTTTTTTTACTTTTTTGAATAAAACTACGATTCAACAAGTTTTGTTGTTTCACAACTATTTGTTATAAAATAAATATTAAAAAAAAACGTTATATTTTAAATAATGTTTATAATAATTATGCTTTTAATCTGAAATACAAAGACATAGTTACCGTATTTATTTGTAAAAAAAAATTTTAATTTAATATATTTTACACATTTATAGTAAAGATTCAATTATGAATAACACTAAAAGCCCGAACTGTCTAATTATGAAAATATAAATTTAACAAATTAAAGTTACAGTTAGAGAAATGGTTACCTAGTTTTAATCGTTAAATTATAATAATGTCACTTTATTACGTACAATTAATGAATTATAATTTTTATTTGTGTGGTTATTTTATACGTTTAGGTGTGATTACTATTAAAAGAGCTTATTGTAAAATGTTTTAATGTATACTAAATTAGAGCTCAAAAGACCTAAATTTTTTAGGTACCCCGGTAAAAAAATTATTAATTGTCAACTTTTCATCGTTGTAAATGTTTAAATAGGTATAATTATTGAATAATTGTATGGATAATATATTATTATAATATTTGTATTGATTATTCAATAAATTAAAGGACATTTTTTTTCTCAATCGGTCTTATAATAGTCATGTGGTCACATGACTCATGACTTTTTAAATAAACAACTATTTAATTCAAGTACATTGATTATACAAAAAATGTATCCTTGGGAGAAAGTTTAAGAGCATTTCACTTATTGGAACACTGATCAGTTGTGATTTCGCTAAATGTATTTAAGAAAAAACTGCAAACTCATCCCGTTTAATTTCAAAACAAAATCGATTAACAACAATTAAATTCGAAAATAATAACAAATCGGTACCGTTTCATACATTGTGCTAATCGGTAATCTAAAACAATAGAGATTTTTCTGGAGATTTCCGCATCCGTATAATATCGGACAATCGTTAAGAGCAAGGAGAGTTAGAAATTTTCTTTCGAATTTGAGACAAGAAAGAGAAAGTTCTTTAAAATATTCGAAGCATTTTTTTCTTTTATTTTAAATTAAGAATATCGAATATAAAAAATAATAATCGTACCTGTTATTATAGATTTTACACGTATTGTATGCTCTTGCCTTTTGGTGTCTCTTTCCATGACATTTTATTGCATTTCCGTCTTATTTTTAAGTGATTTCAATCGTAGTATTTTTAATATCATAAATAAATATATCAAATTAAATTTAGCATAATTTAATATTAATGTTAAATTTAATAGTTTATATTTTATAATAATATCACGTTTTCTAAAATATTTTATAATTTTTTTTCTTTTAATCATCAAATCAATAATTGAAGTTAAGATTTTAGTATAACACAGTTTTATTACAGACCAACTGGTTATGGCGAAAAATGTATTTCGTATACTAATGTTTCCGAAGCTTTCCGTGAAGCATGCAGAGGAGTATTGAACATAGAACCCGGAACCAACGATCTAACGGATATTCAGTTAGATAATTTTGGCGATGTAATTCAAGAAACAACGAGGATTTTATGTGAATGGTTAGCGTTTGTTATTTATTTATTAAAGTTTATAATAGTTAAAAAAAAAACTATTTTATAAAATTCGTCATTATATGAAATTACTTTCATTGATATTATTATATAACATAATGCTACGAATATTTTAATAAAGTAGCAATGTTATAAACATTTAATTAAAATAAATTATAAATAAATACTACAGTACTAATAGTTTACAATATCTAATAAGTACTTATATCGCTATTCCGGTATTAGTATAATAATAATATATTAATAAATATTATACCCTGTGGTTCACCAAACATGCTCACCACCATTGTCCTTAAATATTTAATTTATTCAAATTCAGATTTTTGAAATTTTGGAATTTTTGAAGCTACCTAACCTAATTAGCATATTTTCAAATACGGTATTGATAAGATTCTCTTAAATTCTCAATACCATTTAAAAAGTCTCCTGTAATGATACTAACTTCTTTTTTTGAAATTAGAATCATCTCTTTTTCTTCTAATTTGTCAATACGATAACTTTTTGAAAAATGTAAATGTATCTAAATCAAAATTCAGACTAATTCAGTAGTTATTGAGTTATTAAATTTATGTACTAAGAATAATAGGTCCATAATAATTTAATGGTAATAATAATTAAAAAAATTTAATATTTAATATTAATCTTTCAACGTTTTATAATTTTTAAAACGTAGCCTAGTATGATAAATAAATACTAGATCTAATATTACATATATTTTATATTTTTAAGGATTATTATCCTTAGTATATACGTTTTAATAACTCAAAAACTACTAGTTTGAATTTTGATTTAAATACATCAACATTTAAAAAAAAAAAAATAACCGGTTTAACAATTAAAGGTAAAAGAGGTTAGTTTTAATTGTAAAAAAAAAAGTTTATATCGCGATATAGGGTTTTTGTGAACGTTATAAAAAAATAAGAATTTGAATAAATTTATTAAGAAAGAAATAAAAGGAAAGAGTGCTTAAAAAATTAAACTTTTAAAAATATAACTTTTGGTTTAGGTTTGGACTAACAAAAGATCAAGTGCGAAGTCTATTACCAATTATAAATACGGAAAATACAGATATCGGAGCGTATTGTCCGAAAGAATTAAAATCATATCCAGGAAATGATTGCGGAGACGGAATCGGGTTTCGTTCGATTGACGGCAGATGTAATAATTTTGTTCATCCACATTGGGGTGCTGCGAAATTACCATTTAAAAGACTTCTACCGCCCGATTATGGTGACGGTGAGTTTTTTTTTATCGACAAATTGTGTTTGAACTTCTAGTCGATTTTCGACCCAATATTCGATTGCGGTTAATAACACGAAGTTGTAAAAAAATAAACATAGTATAATAATTATATATTAATTACTTATAAGTACTTATATATGTATACGTACTGGTGATGTAAAATTTCATAAATTTAATATTTGAGAAATTTCAAGAAATTTCTAAAATGCATAAATATAAAATTAAATATATATTTTTTTAAAACTTGAATTTATTTAATGGTATTGATCATTATCCGCTGTCACATTGCCACATTTCCACATTGGTATAGTAAAAATTGAAAATTCTTTTTTATTAATTTGACTCAATTAATTTATATATTCTTTATCTTTATTATGAAAAATTTTCAGAAAATTTTCCATTTACATCACTTGTGCGTACCAATTATTTTCATTCCATTATTTACTAACAAAATCCGTATCCGTGTGTTCAGGTATCAAATCGATCAGGACGAGCGTGACCGGATTTCCGTTACCCAATCCTAGATCCGTTTCGGCCCGCGTACACAAAGACATTGCTAGACCACATCGCACCGACATAACGTTTTTGTTTGCCGCCTTTGGCCAGCTCGTCGATCACGATCTCACACTCACCGCGGAAACCAAAGGTATTTTTAGCGATTTCAGCGTACCTATATGTACGCAATAGTTGACAAACTTGCAGATTGTATGTAATCCAGTATAATATTTTTTATGCATTCCATCTGTGAACGTTACTACTAAAGACCCGATCACCAGACAAGAGATCAAATGTTGTTCGGGAGCCAACAATCCGTACTGCATACCAATCAACGTGCCGATCGATGACCAGTTCTTCGTGGGCAGTCATCGTCAAAGGTGCATCGATATGATAAGATCGCTGGCCGGCGTTAATACCGACTGTCCTCTAGGTAATCGATTTAATATATACGATAGCAAGTTTAGTAATAACTAATAAATAATAAAAATAATTAAGGGTATAGGGACTTAGGGATTAGGAGTTTGCATGTTTTCTATAACATTCATTCGAGACACATATAGCTCAGTGATTTGTAATACTGGGTGGAGTCTATAGTTATTTTTTTTTCATATTTTACATGGTACTTATAACTTTTTATCACTCGTTAGTGCATATTTTGTCATTTTATTTCGCATTTTAAGTGCGCGCATATTTCACATACAATTTTAAATTGGTATTTCATTTTTCTTTAAACAATTGGTAAAAAAAAATAATTGGTTAAATATACACCTACCTACACTTGAAAGAATATTCGATTTCTATCCATTTATGGTTGAAATTATAAACCACCGATATTCTTTTCTCTATACACATAGAGTCCATATACTTATAATGTATGATCCTTATCAATCGATGTTAGTTCGTCAGTGTTATATTGTTTAAACGTCTTTATCGTTTATGTGGTTATTGGTTATTGCTTATATATAAGTAGTGTTATAACAACTATACGTTCTAGTTTTCCTTCAACTTAAGGTTAAGATCTAGCATGTCGAGTTATAAATAACAACATAAATTAATCATTTTACTGATAAAAATATTTTTCTTTAATTCCGTCAAATGTTTCGGTTTTTAATCCATATTTAGTGATTTTTTTAGGTCATAAAGAAATTCATAATTCAAGGATTTTTAGGGTACGAAGGCCTATCCCTATGACCTTAGCTATAATATTTACAAGGTATAATTTCGTATTTAACGGGCGATATTGAATACGTACCTATTAATAGAATTAATGTATAACCGCAACTATTATCCATATTACGACTTTCTATACCGTGGTAACGCGATGCTAGTTATATTATTAACCGATACACCATACATATATTATTTGTACATAATACACGAATGTTTATGATCTCTGTTTTCGATTTATATATATGTTATTTTATGTGTGTGTGTGTGTGTGTGTGTGTGTGGCCTAGAGTTTGGCTATCGTTTTGTTTCGAACTAAAGTTTCTCAGTACAAAATTACAATACAAAAATACGACAACTATCGCGTGAATTTAATACGAGTTCTGTCTGTATTGCAGTTATATTAATTGCCCTTGTTGATGTATTAATTGA
The DNA here is from genome assembly GCA_014851325.1 of Pentalonia nigronervosa. NCBI lineage: Eukaryota > Metazoa > Arthropoda > Insecta > Hemiptera > Aphididae > Pentalonia > Pentalonia nigronervosa. The sequence goes on along the minus strand of JACXSJ010000522.1, from coordinate 241,503 downwards.
AACGACGACGACGATGTAGTTACATTACCGGTAGACTACCAAAAAGTCCGAGGTAAAAAAGTCCTATGCCTAAAAAGTCAAGTACATAATAATATTTTAAAATAATTCATTTCAGGGTATGTAATATAAAAAAAAAAATCGAATAAATTATTTATACAAAATCAATATAGGAAGTACATAATTAATAATAATTTCTATCAGTCTAATTTACTGCATCATAAAAATTATTAAAAAAAAAAATTCCCTAATTTTAATTGCCAGATCATGTTATATAAAATCAATTGAATTAATTATTCGTACAAAAACAATATACGTATTACATAATGATAATTTCTATTGGATATATACTATTTATTAATTTATCCAGGCGAATGATTTAATTAAAATTTACATTAATACTAATTGGAACGTTAATAATTGTGCACCACATCGTATTTTTCTTTTTACCTAACTATATATGAACCGGACTTTTTTGCCATTGATTTTGTATTTCTCAGACTTTTTTATTGCCGCGATTCAGTTTGACCGGCACTATATCTAATAAATATTTATTATGAATGTACGACACATGAAAAAAAAAAGTGAAACTTTTAAGCCGCGCCAAGTTCTATTTTACAAAACATGTATTTTATAATATTATAATATAATTATTATTATTTATCAACACACGCATGGGACGACCCCGATAGAATCGAAATCGCGCTCGTTTATAACAAAATTAGAACGCGTATTGAAATTTGTTTTGGTAACAAAACCGCCGTTGAGCTTGTCGCGGATAACGTCGGAAGGTCCAAAAGAGAGACGATGAAGTCACGTGTCGACACCGTGGTCGTTCACGTATCAGTTCACCAAGGGTGGCCAACTCGCGTCCTATCAACAAATACCAAAATTTACATATTATTTTTATGATTTTTTTTTTTTTTAATTATAAAATGTATTTGTAAACATTTTGAGTCTTGATATCATTGTATTTATTCATGAGGCTCGCAAGCGTATTCATGATGACCAACCTCTGCTATATACACACGCAACAGCGGTGTTTTTTTGTAGGGGGAGAGTGAGATAAGTGAGGTATTAAACTGACATTTTCGTGAATTCAAATTATTTTTGTGTAATGTATAATATTATATGTATAGGTTAATCGTGATTAACGACAAAAAATTCATAACAACAACAATACAATAATTATTTTAGAGTAAATTAATATTCAAAGTCATGTCGCCAATCTCCAATCCTGATATATACCTAGCGATTGATAGTAATTTAAATTTAAAAGAATGTATAGTTATGATTCACGGTAAATTATATTCTTAATGGAATCGCAGCACACGTATTTTTTCATACGTTTTAGAGTTTTAAACCATTAAGCGGTAGTGAATTACACATACTTTGCGCAATGTCCGATATTAATTTTTAATAAATGTATGAGTTTTTTGACAAAATATTCAGGCTATTTGAGAAATCGATTTAAAATTGTCAATTTTAAACAATCTTAAAATAATAATGTTATTTTTGAAATTCCGTGAAATAATTGCATTACGTCGGTATGTGTTTCGGGCACATCAGATTTTAAGTATAAAAAGAGATTCCAAAATTATAGCCTAGTCTAGAAACTTATGAATATTCAACCATATTTTTCAAAATTATACAATCTTAAACAATATAATTTATTAGGTATTGTTTCTAGTAGTTTTTGGAGTTATGCAAACAATAATATATTTCATTTCCCGCGACGCATCGACACGTTGCGTGCGCGTGTGAGAGTTAAAAGCGATTGGTAATAAATTGCCATACACCAATGTTCATATACTACTTACTCATTGACACAGATCAAATACAAATTTCATATAGGTTGTCTAAAAGTTACTCCCTAAGACATGCTACGCTCCGGTCCCCTTAAATATCAAATGTATTTTTTATTTATTTTACCACCTGTTTAAAACCATTTTATACCACGTGTTTCTATTATACCTCGTCGTATATATAATAGAATTTTAAACAGGTGATGTATGCCAGCCGCTCACTTGTCTGTAGGTAATCCTAAACCATACAATAGTGTTATTATTACCGGTGCTCGAACCTTGCAAAAAGTGAGCTCAAACGAACCGTGGTAATTTAAAGGGTAAAAAGAGAGAGAGTGTGAGAGAGTGAGAGGAGGGGGGGGGTACCCGGGGCGACGCCCGCTAAAACCGACTCCCCACTGGCGAATAACCACCACCACCACCACCACCACCACCGCCGCCGCCGCCACGACAACAACGGACGGGCGGTGGTGCGAACCGAGAGCGGCGTCACCCTCGCGTGGTCGCCGGCTAGGACCCTGGTACCGGAGACCTTTTCGCAGGGTTCGGCCGTTGGCGACAGCGGCGCCGAACCTCCCCGTCGGTGCATGGAGCCCTGTTGCCGGCGAGCGGATGCAGTCCCTTTTGGCGAGTGCGCGACGGCGGCGCTGGACCCTCGAGTTAGCCCGCAAACGGACATCCCGACCGGCTACGACCCTGGTCGGCCAAGACGCCCTTTCGGCGGTGTTTTGCGATGGTGCAACATTTAACATTTTACTCGCGTTTCTTAAACACGCAAACGCGAGCGGGCACGCACGCACAAGCAAGACGATGGCGACGGCGCGCGCGTCTTCCCCGTCGTCGTCGTCGGCCGCGTTATTAATTTTCAGGACCGATAGATTTTATTTACGCTTTTTTCGCGCCCCTTCGTGACGTCACCGGTGTGGTGCGAAACAGACAGAGTGCCAGAGAGACGATAAGAGGGAGTGAGACCGCGAGGGGGTGGTGCGAGGAGAAAACGATCGAGGACGCGTCCCCTCGCCCATCCGCCCGCCGACCGAACCGCCGCGACGAGAACGAGAGAACAAATCGGGTTTTTTCCAGCACCTCCCCCACCCTCACCACACGTCCGTTGCGAAAAGGGATTGGCAATCGTACGCGGTCCCGTCGAGCAGTGCCTCCGGTCGTTAATCGTTGTCGTCGTCGTTCCACAACAATAGTATAGCGAATAAAACCGTACCACCTGCGCACCATCACAACTCGACGGCGACCGCAGAGTACGAGAATATTGATGCAATCACCGTTGCATCGTTACTATCGTTATTATTATTATCGTCCGATGTGCGTCGACGAGATCGATCCCCCACAAACCGATGATTCTGGGCGGAAATATTTTCTTTTTGTCTGCATACGCGATATTAAGTAGTCGAAATAATGTTTGGATATTGTTCAACAGTGTCTTTTCTGATAGAGGAGTGAATCTAGTTGGTGGTACTTTCGAGAGGTCATTTTTGAAAATTCCCAATACTTTTTTAAAGTGCCGGAAAATAAAAAAAAAATAATAATAAAAATTGGAAATTTTTACGCAAAACTGGTTTTTGACTAAATCTATATTGTTTTTTTGGTGTAAAATAAAAAATATTACTCTTGCGCTATTTTCGAAAATTCAGTTTATTATTGTTGTTATCTATGTATACCGGTTGAATAATATGTGAATTAGAAAAAAATTAATACGATTTAGAGTAATATTATATTAGCTTCGTAGAAATATTTATTTTTATCTTAACAATCGATCCAATAATTTATTATATTCCGTATCTGTATCCGTATCCGTTTTTTTTTTTTTTTTAATAACGATAAACGCAAAAATTGTATAACGTTTAAATTTTCAATTACGTAAATAGAAATTTTTTTCAAATGCAAGCCCTTTGCTTATAAAAAAATAAATAAACTTATTACTCAATAGTCATTACTACTTTTACGTCCAAAATTCTATTTTCATATATCAAAATACCATGCTGAAAAATATTCTGCTGTGGAATATTATATTTTATCATAATCGTTACCGGCTAGGTGATTCTAATTCTTTGACCCAGTTAATTTTTTTTCTTTTGTAGCTTCAAACCAAAATTTATTATAGCTCAACAATTGATTGAATGTAAAAAATCAGTGTATAATAAGTATAAATTATAGTTAATAATAATAATAATAATAATACTATATAATATAATGTGTAGAGTCCGGATTTATATTCTGTTAAAATGTTGAAATATGATGTTTATATGCAGTAAAAATTGATGAAATATTCCAAAAAATATTCCTAATATTATCAAAATATTCTAAAAAAAAATCATTGATTGTTATTAATTTTTTTAATCATAACATCAAAAATATTTCCAAAGTTAAGAAAGTAAATCATGATTGTAGATCATAAAAGTTATCATTGTAATAATTGTGTTCATGAGAATTTGATTTTAAATAATAAAAAAAAACATTTAAATAAATAACAAGAAATATTCGATTTTTGTATGATAAAACTAAATTCACACGAGACTCACCCTATAGCAACCTACGAGAGTTGAAAAAATAAGTTTGAAACACCTTCAGAGTCTCCAAAAATCTTTCAATATATATAATTTTTATTAAAATTGGTCTAGCAGGTTTTGAGTCTACAGAGGACAAACAAAAAGTCATTAATTTTTTAATTTTTATATATTACTAGCTGTCCCGCCTAGCGTTACCTGAGCCAATTATTAAGTTAAGATTAACAAGAAGTGATTTACATGCATCTAAACCACCTAGGGAGGCAATTTACTGTATTAAATCACGAACAATATGCGAGCAGTAAATTATTAGGTAGGCAATTTACTTGCGGTGGATTGCGGACCTCATGAGATGCGTAAATGAGTTAAATCAGAATTAGGTTGGTACATGAAAAACATTGTGATGGTTGCCCATACCAAAAATTTGTTTTTTTCTATAAATTTATTTACAAAAATGTGTATATGATATATTATTACTATAATTATTATTTCTTACTGTAATTATTTTTATAATTACAATAGTTATAAAATATGCAACCATTGACAATCTGATAAATAAACAGAGATTATACAAACCAATAACGACCATAGTTACTAATAGCAACCATTTATAAACAAATATTTCCATTGTAAATCTCAAAATCCCTGTGTGAGCACCTCTCGGGGTTGGACTTCTACCTTTTTAAATTAGCTTATCTTCTTCCCAGAGATCTGATCTATATTTGTCCCAAATTCAGTCGTAATCGGTTGAACGGTTTGGGAATGTATAAAGGATAGACAGACAGACAGACATTTATATATATATATATATATATATATATATATATATATATAGAGAGAGAGAGAGAGAGAGAGATTTTTTATTATTATTATTATTATTATTGGTAGGTCCTCGTGTCCAGACCAACGCTTTGACATCGCCTATCGATGCCAACTTCGTTTACGGCTCCAACGAAAACCTGGCGAATAAACTCCGATCATTCGAGGGTGGGAAGTTGACCATGATCCCGGTATTGGCTGGTAACCGACTCAAACCGATATTGCCGCCGAAGAAAGATCAACCGGACGACGGATGCATCAGACCTCATCCGGATCTCTACTGTTTCCTGGCTGGTATGTTATATTATTAATAATATATTTCGATTTACGGTTTCGACTTTTAACTTTGAACGTTTAACTTGTATAATATGAATATATAATATATATATAGGCGATAATCGCGTTAACGAACAATTGGCTCTGGGCGTACTCCACACGGTTTTCACTCGAGAACACAACCGAATAGCCGACGAACTGTGCACGGTCAATCCACACTGGGACGACGAACGGCTCTATCAGGTAACGAGTTTTAATAAAAAAAAATTATAAAATCGTCAAACAAAAAATGTATAGACCACTATGTATTACAAAATGATTTTTTGAGCATGCTCACCCCCATTTTTCCTTTTAATAGTACATTTATTTAAATTCTAATTTTACCTAGAGACTATATTCTCAAAATCTTGATTTTTATTGTACTACTTAAGAAGTATCCTGTGGTGATACAAACTTCTATTTTTCAAATGAGAACCCCCGTTTTTTACTGCAATTTATTTAGCGGATGATTTTTTAATTTTAATGTATCTAAATCAAAATTCTAATGAGTAATTTCTGAGTTATTTAACTGTTTATACTAAGAATAATAATCCTTAAAAATGGTTTTACAATAATATCAACTATATGTAATATTATATATAGTATTTATTATATTCGTACCATTTTTACAGATTATTTATACTGATAGATCAAAAGTAATTACTAACATTTTAAAATCATCCAAGCTTCCATAACTACTTAACCAATTACCATAATATTATTATCCTTAGTGCATAAAGTAATATAACTTAAAAACTACTCGTTCGAATTTTGATTTAGGCAGGTACATCAAAACTCAAAAAAAATATCTGTTGAATAATTTAAAGTAAAAAAGAGATGTTCTTATTTAGAAAAAATAAGTTTATATTGTCACAGTCCATCCTTAAGTGTGTCGCAGTATCTAACATTTTATTTTTGGGTGAAAATATATTATACTAGATAATGTACATTATTATAATATATAGTATGAGCAGGTGCATAGTGCGTCAGAATAGTGCAGCATAACCCACAACAATTTAGTTTTATTCCAGAAAAATATTTTAAAAACGAATTGAGCCTAACATCTAAAAAAAAAACTTGTTTTCTATACCTTACACTATATTGTTCGTCCGGTGGAGAATTCACATCAGTTTCGTTTCAGGAAGCGAGGAAAATTGTCGGTGCGATGATCCAGCACATCACTTACAACGAGTTCCTGCCGAAGCTTTTGGGCAAGTCCACGATGAAAAAGTACGGTCTGGAGCTGGCGGCGCAAGGGTTCTCCAACAGCTACGACCCGGATGCAGACATCACGGTGCCGGCCGCGTTCGGCGCCGCCGCCTTCCGGTTCGGTCACTCGCTGTTGCCCGACGCCATGGAACGCTGGAGCGCCGGTCACAAGTTCTTGGGTTCCAGGCGGTTCAGCGAAATGTTCCAGCAACCTTACGATCTGCACAAGCCCGGCTGGATGGACCAGTATCTGCTGGGCATGGTCAACCAAGCGTCCCAGGCCATGGACGACGCCGTAACGTCTCAGGTGAGTGCGACGGGTCTAGTTCGTTTTTTATCTCGCGGCCTCTTGAATCCGTGACTCGAATTGTAAAGAAATATCTTTTTTCTTATCAACTGATAATAATTACCGATATAATAATAATTATTGTACTAATCATATTTTCTATTTTCTCGACACTGTATACGGTTAAACGTCAATCAAGATCCATTTTTAGTTCTTTATTATTATTATTATAAATGTTTAAATAACTTTATGATTTTATTTCAAATTAATGAAAAATACAACTAGGTTAAGTTACTGGAACAAGCTACTAAACAAAGTAACTAGATGAGTTAAAAGTTACCAACAAAAGTAACTTCTATCTTTCGAACTTTAGTTAATGCCTGGCATTGCTAATTATTATTGGTACAAAAAAAGGTTTTTTTATTTTTTTCTTCCGGCTTTCTATGGCCACTTTTGTTCTAATAGAATATATATATATATATATATATATATATATATATATTAATTTAATCAATAAGTAATTTGTATATTAAGTTTGGATAATCTAAATGTAAAATGATTATGGAATGACATGTCATGTACAAAAAGACAGCCACAAACGAGATAAGCTTAGGTATCACCTTAACATTATAACTACAATACGAGAGAGCTGCGCATATAATATTACCTATTATCAGTGGCGTATTTAAGATTTCTTTAAAGGAGGAAATATGACTAAAACAATTTTCTGCCCCCACTTGAAATACATAGGTAATAAATACAATCAATACGAATTAAACAATGCATTATTCACAAAACAAATTCTAGTCGCCTAAGTTTTTAGGCCATTTCGTCAATTATTTCTTCGACGCCCAATCGTATGTAGTTATATGGATGAATAGCATCGCAAGTCCATTCAACCTGTTCCAAAATCAAAACATTTTATTATTTATTTATTTTTATTATCTGCCTATACTTATGATCAAAATTGCGACGAATGGAGAAAACACAACTATAACCATATAGCATACATATCGTATTACGTTTAAAAAAAAGATCAGAGGGGGGAAGGAGTTGTATCTCCTCAATCTCCCCTCCTCCTCCCCTAAATACGCCGCCGGATATATTGTGCGTGCACCGCACACCTACCGTTGACCACGTTGACTAATACCGCGGTCCTGTTGGACGGGCGGCGCAGGTCACCAATCACCTGTTCCAGGAACCGGCCAACGATTACGGCAAGGACTTGGCGTCCATCAACATACAGCGGGCCCGGGAACACGGGATACCCAGCTATTCGGCATGGAGACAATACTGCAAGCTGCCGGCGATCAAGTCGTGGAGCTCGATGCTGACGGACATCAGCAACGCCACGGTGAAGGCGTACTACGATCTGTACACGACACCCGAGGACGTGGACCTGTGGTCGGCGGGCGTGTCGGAACGGTCCATCGACGACAGCATCGTGGGACCGACATTCGGGTGCATCATCGCCAAAACGTTCAGCGATCTGAAAAAGGGCGACCGGTTTTGGTATGAAAACCCTGGTCTGCCGAACTCGTTCACGCTAGGTAATATAATTGTCCGATATGTATTGTTGTTGATGTGTAATAGGTCATTATTATTTTATTGAATTTACGGGGGGGGGGAATCCATGGGAATAAAACTGATTTATATACTATCTATGCAAACTAATTATATTAAGTTTTATAAGTATTGTATTAATAATTTTATAGTAATTGATATACCATATTATATATTCGTATATCAAATATATTATTTTAAAACCCAAAGTTCGTAATGAATGAAAAATACGGTAGGACGTATAGGGTACTTACAGTAAACAGGGGTGCAATTATGGGAATAGATCCCCTACTCAAAGCTTTTAATATTTGATAAAATATTATTTTCAGCTATAGCAGATACCGTGCTTGAAAATATAGTAAAAATTTAATATTTTCTGTGTAAAAAAAATGTCTCCCTCTCCTAGGTTAGAATATTTTGTCACCCGTATAAAATTTAAGACATACGATAATCACCTGCGCAAGACACTGAAACCGTAGTTTTTATTATTTTTATTTTAAAAAATGTTAATAGTTATTGAAACAGTGAGTAGGATTTAAACTGTTTTAGGTTTAAAAAAAATCACTTATGTAGTATGTACAGTGTATACATTTAATTGAAAGTTTTAGACGTATTATATTCAATTGATTTCAAGATATTATATTGTTTATCTACAAAATGTCATGTTATTTGTTTTCAATTTATGGTATTTGTTGGCATATTGCTGATTAAATTCACCGTGGAACGTGGAGTTAAGATATAAACTGTCGCATAAAATGCTTTTGTATCACATATTTATCTTTACTCTCCAGTGTTTCAATATTCCAGACTTCAGTATTATAGATTTGGAATATATTTTACAATGATAAATTGTATACTCCAGCAAAAATAATTATTGTTAATCGCGTTATGAACGTTCTAATATATACTATTAAAAAACTAGAAAAAAGTTATCTTTATTTACCGTGGTTTTTTTTCTTTGCTATACTTTCCGCGGCTTCCTCCCCTCCCCCCAATTATAATTTTATGCACCTAACTAATGGCTATTATTGTGTTACTACTGCAGCAGTTGTGATTCACTATTACGCCGCATGGCACGTAAATTATTCACGACATATTACACAAACGATATAACCTGATTCGTCCGGAAAAAAAACAGATAAATATCAAATACGGCGCTATACGGCTCACGTGAAAATCGACATAGGTTTTACCTTGATTTATGAACTAATCCAACAGAGATGGGCAAATCTGCCTGTAGCGTATTGGCATAACACTTGGTATATTTTTGAAAGCGATTTGAACTTCTATACTTTTCAAATTTTTTTGATATCCCTGACAAGAATCTCTGAAACTTTCTTCGAAATTGGTCGAGTTTGTTTTTAAGTCTATAAGTTACAAGGATATTGTCATTTTTTTTTTTTTTTTGTATACATTTGAACGACAAACGAATAATCGAATATTATTTTATTTTATTTCAAAAAAATAATAATCTCATGCAACGCGTGGCGGGTCGACTAATTTACATCAATTTTTTCATCTTAAACTTCATTTCTATAGCAATTTAAATTAAATTTTGAATTCATATAATTTGAAAAATAATGATTATTCGATTTTTGGGTATGTAAAATTTGGTGCCAATCGATTGAGTATAGTTTCCAAGTCGACGAGCCCTACAAACTTATACATTCATTTTTATATTATATTGATGACCACTGCGACAGTTTATAATAATTGTTACGTATTTTTTGCAGAGCAACTGACAGAAATAAAAAAAATTAAATTGTCGCGAGTGTTGTGTGATAACAGCGACAATATTTTAACGATTCAACCGTTCGCTATGGAATTACCGTCGCAGCAAAAGTATGTTTTTATTTATTTATAATTTCCATTTGTTTTGGATATCTGTAAAATCGATCGATCGGATTTTTAGGAACAACCGGGTTTCTTGTAAAGGACACATACTGCCACAAATGGACTTATGGGCTTGGAAAGAATATCCAGGCTGCTGCACCAAAAAGAAAGTAAGTATTTTCCAAACACACGTTGTGTATGAATTTCGGAGTACTTTTTAGCCACTAAAAAATATACATAATAACTTATGTAACTTGCCTAATCACATTTGAAGGTGCCAAACTTGAATAATCTAAACCCACAAGTACACAAAGTTCAAATAAATGAATGGAACAAAGAGGACGATAATCTGCACAAGTTCCTCCAAGCAATAGCTGTAAACATATCGTCATCAAAACCCGCAAACGCGTGGGTATACAAATAATTATATTAGCAGCAATAACTTTAATTTATTATTTATTTATGATTTAAGTTTTAAGAATTTTTATTGTAAAATTAAAAAACAAAATATAAAAAAAATATTTAAAATATAATATTGTTTGAAACATTAAAAAAAAAAAAACATTCTAATAGTATGAAATGAAAACAGCTTTTTAGAACTGTTATTATTGATATTAGAGTGTCCTTGCTGAATATATCCCAAAAATCTTTGAATTTTGTCTCATATAAAAATATATGTACGTCCTAACCGCGGGAAACAAGTATATATAGTTACTACGTTACTTTTAAGATTTTTGTGCAGTTAAAAATTAATAATTAATACATTTTTTTTTATCTGTATACATGATAAGTAATCGAAATAACGGTTCAATTTTTTTCATCGGTATTTTTTCTGGTAGGAAAGTGAATCTAAAAAAAAATTAACGAAAAATGGGAATTTATATCATTATATTCAAAATTAATTCATCTATTACAGTGATGACCCATTCGACTTCTACTGTACAACAGAGTGGCACCCATTTGCCCAATTTTTTTTTATTCTTGCCGTATTTGTTGTATTTTAGAGTTATTTTTTTTTTTGTACAATTTTTTTGGATAACACTGAAATTGAGTCCATGCCACATTTATATGTTTAAATTGAGTTCAGTTTATTATCTTAATATCTCTAAACTGAATCAGTACAATAGATAAGATGGGAGTTTACCAATAATTGCGCTCGGCCATTTAAATTTTTACCAGCAATTATTTACATTTTAAATGTAACATTATTATATTACATTTAATGATTATTTCTATTATTATTTTTAATATTTTTGTAACTAATTAACTTTTTATTCTTATAATTATTAATATTTAAATTTTAAAATTAAAAAAAAATAAACAGTGTAAACAAGCTCCACATTTTTTTGGGGGACTACTCAGCCAACCTCCATGTGCTGTCTCCTGGATAACGGGACTGAACTCGAAAAACCTAAAAAATATTGGTCGGACTCAACTCCGACAACCCAAAAATATTGGTGGAATTTGTTCCCACTATATATATCACTGCTTTTTTTACCCCCAAATACCGTTAACACGCGCCGATAATAATATTCTATTCAAATCTATGCATCGATTAACTGAAAGACCAAAAGTTATAAATACTGAATTCTGAGCAGTTTTAAAATATTCAATTATTTTATACCAAATAATTTGGGTTGTAGTATTTTATTTTTCAGTGTTACGACTGATTTATTTTTAAAATATTCTGCAGATTATATAAATGACTACTACTTTTAAGGTCTCAACATTTTTGTCGACGTAATTAAAACGACCATTTTTAATGCAAATGGACTTGTTGTAAACGGCAATTATAATATATTTTCACAATAGTGGACATGCAATGTGTTTTGATAGACATAATATTAAAAACTGTTAATAAAAATTTAAATTAATTGATCTAGTTGTTTTAGAGTTTTAGACAATAAAGTACAACAAGTCCGGACTTATTGCATTTGTCCACTTAATATAATATACATAGATGACGATAAAATATTTATTGTAAATCTCATTAATTTATGTCTTGTTTGATACACTAAAAAAATCCGATATTGGGTTAAAACGCGAAAATTAAAGTACAAAAAGACGTGTTTTAGTTATATCATATGATATCAACTTATAATGTCTTACCAAATTAAGAAGATAAACCAGTGGAGTTGTATAAAACAATTTTGAGAAAAATTGGAAATACGATATTTTTGGCTTATTAGCCAGCGACCATGTAGGTAGTACCTACTAGGTACGTCATGACGTATAATATTCTAGTTCGACGGCTATTGTTTTGTTTTGCATTTCAACACAATATGTCGTTGTTCATGGAAATAAACCTCCTATGTGCCAAATTTATGATTTTGAGGTTTTGGTATTCCTGGATTCAGAAAAAAATTAGCTGTTTATTGGTAAAATCTCTTATGTGCTATTTTCATCGTAGAAAAATCCTCCTATGCATTATTAACTATAAATCGTTTACGAAAAAAACTCCTATGTGATTTCTTTTAAAACGTTTTTTGTGTTTCCTGAAAACTTCGCTTTTTTCACATAGGAGGTTTGTTCTCGTAAACGACGATGTTCTAAATCCGCTGACCGCGTTATTATTATTACAATAAACAAAATATTAATCCTAAAATTATTCTAATTCTCCTCAAAATTGACCTCTAAGCCTGCTGTGGAAACTGCTAAAAGAGAAAAATTTTTCGAAATATACTACGTGAAATCGTAAAGAAAACAATTGATATAATAATTTAATAACGATTAACCTATTACGTACTTAACACCAATTAATCGATTTATGAATTGTAGTTATTGTTTGGTTGTCATGTGGCAACTGTAACGGTCAGAAAAATAAATGCTGTACCCAACCCAAAAACATTATCCCAAGTCATATCATAAACGTGAAAGAAAGTATGTCTGTTACGTTTTCACGCCTAAACCGCTGAATCAGTTTTGATGAATTTTGATTTGTAGAGATAGACGGAACCTTGGAAAAAACATAAGTTAAATTTTGTCGCGAATATAAAACTTGAAGGGGATGAAATTGGCAACCACTCATCCGATAGTCATGCGGTGTCTTTTAAATGATAGATTATATCACGGACAAGGTTTAGTAACAACATGTACTAGTGACGCCTGTGTTCAGATATTTAACTATAATACGTAATACTATCACGATATTATCTGTTACGAATATAATTATATTGTCGGGTGTTACCATATCCATCGTCAGGAACCCTGTGGCACAAGACAACAGCAATGGAGAATTAATTCTGATGATGTAAACACAAAACAAACGAAATGCATATAAAAAGTGGTTTTAAAATCGAAACACTGTTAATGGAATTTTTAGAGAACAATATTTCAGAGACAACGTCGTTGGGGTATTTTATTATTCTAAATAAGTGCCTAAAATATATAACCCGTCGTTATAAAATGTGCAAATGCCTTTTTTGTAAGTAACTGTGACTTTTTCAACAACCTATAATTCAAAAAAGGCCATTGCGATTGTTACACGAATATATTATAATTGTTGTGTGTCTATTTTTCATTGTAAGCGTTTTCACAACTAAAATCACTTTTTACTGCTGTTTCGTTTGTTTTGCGTCGACGAGGTTTTACCTCGGAAAATAATCTCTGTGATAATTTCATCCTCTTATGACGAGTGATCAGCAATTAAAAACCATTGTCCCACAATTACATCGTGCGTAATATTCTATAGCGAGTATACTTGCATATTATATAAAGTGAGGCTCGCCGATTTTTTTATTTTTGAATAGATGCACTCTCGAAATTCGGGAAGTTTTCGAGGGGGGAGAGTAATCAACATTTAATGTAGCTATACGTTTATCGGATAAAAGTCAAGTCAAATAAATATTAACGAGCACCTCATTTGATTTACCATAAAAAAAAAATACATTTATTGTGGTATGCAGGCTAGAAAAAATACGGTCCACGAGCCGTATTTTAGTAACCACTTTTATAGATATATAATTGTATTACACAAGCCATTCAGTTCATCTTAGTCACTCGGCAACCATTACGATTTAAAAAAAAAACAGTGGTCCTAAAACTATAGGTTTTTTCAATATAATTTAATTTTTGGATCACTGTTTTATATTCTAAGCGGAGCGAGGAATTTATTAATTTTACAATGTTGTGTGTTTTTTTTATTTTTTTTATTTTTTTTTTTGTGCCTGTCATCACGTTTTAGGACAGTAAAAGTGCTCCGATTTTCTACATCGACATTTTTTTTGATAAGAAAATAAATCTAGTTGATACTTTGGGAGATCAAAAGTCAAAAATTCTCAATAGTTTATAAACAATTCGGGAAAAAACAAAATTACAATTAAGAATAAACGGGAATTTTCACCCAAAGCAAATTTTTGACAAAATCGATTTTTATTTTTGGCGTATCAAAATAAATAATGACCGTAAATACATCAAAAATTCACCAAATGTTTATATAAGCATTTTTTATAAATTATAAAATGTTCAATATATTTTGACTTTTTTGTGCTATTTGCTCTATTTATAGACATAATCAATTTTCGGGTTTTATTATTGTCGATAAAAATTTTTTTAGTGAGTCAAAATACTTTAAAATCTAATACAAGGTTATTCATAACTTGTTGTAAGTGAAAATTAAAAAAAAAGTTATGCGTAAGTCTCTAATGTTAGTTATTTTGTTGTAATTTAAAAATATTTTTCCTGGGTGCTTGAAACTTTTGTAGTATACTATTGTATTTTATACACTCAATGGCATTTTTTTTCTCTAAAAATTAATTCAACCTACTGTATTCTTAATAGTAAAATTAGTTATTTAAATGGCAATAATATCATATAATACACGACTTAGTTATGTATGCTGATAGACCGTCTTCGCTCAGAACCATTTTTCGTACACAATGTTTTTATATCATTGAATTCAAATTTAACACATCTATTACAGTGACACTACCCGACATCCGCTGCACAGCAGAGCGGTACCTACTTGCCGATATTTTTTTTTTAAATTGGTATGTATTTATTATAATATTTATGCGTCGACTTTTATATTATATAAAATATTATTTTATTTTCTTCAACGCAATCAACAACGTTTTAAAAATTAACACACTTCTGATCCGCAATAAAAACAGCTGGCCATTGCCGATAGTGACTAAAACTCGAAATCTGATTTAATGTTTTGATATTTGAGAGATTACACACTTGTCTTCTGAATGCCAACCGAATAACAACCACCGTACAGTGACAGTTACCCGACATAAGCGCCTTTTTGCGATTATTTTTCTCGGCGCCATAAACGGTCATCGTTGCGTTTTGAGTCGTCAAAGAATGGCCTATGGGCCGTCTCAACCTGCAGTGCGACTGATGCCGTACGTGATAACAGCCCCAGCGCAGACGTGAGTACCAGCTAACCAATTATTAAAATACAGTCTACGACGAATACAAATAATTATTTAACGTGCGTGTAAAATGTATGGCAATAATACACGATGCAAAGATTTTTGATTTCGCGATTTGAATTTCGGGACGACATGGCACGCGGCGAGATGATTTGGGAAACGTCTCGAATCGCAATCGCATTTTGCTTGTGTCGTGCGGCCCGAAGAGTTGACACCGACCGCACAGCATTGGTGGTCCGTCACCAGTACAGCGGGACCTGCCAAAGTCAAAGACGTCCGTCGCGTGTCGCACAAGGAGTTAAAGGCCGGTGCACCCGGTACGACCCCTCCCCCCCCCCGTCATGCCGCGTCTACGGAGCCCATTCGACCGGTGAGGACCGGGAGGGGCGACTAGGAGATTTGAGAAGGCGACGGAAGCCAGACCTAACCAGCCGAGCGGGGAGGACACGACGGTGCGACCGCCCCGACCGCTGCCGACGTCCTTTTGGTTCGGCGTGGTATTACGCCGGCGCGGCGGAAGGACGTCCGACGTCCGACGACGAGGCCTTTGAGTTCGCGGTGTCCGACCGACATTCACGGCACCTCCGTCTCATTATTATGTTCATTGTGTTATGACAACAAATGTCCGTCGTAAACCGTGGTATCAGCCGCGTAATTATTTCTTTACTTCGATAGCGATGAAATAAAACGTAAACATTTTTGAATGAAACGTATTTTTCGATTGTCAAACATTTTCCCGTGATAATTTCAAATTATATATTGTCGATCGACATACTATAATTGTTTTCTTTATCGTAAAGAGGAAAGTGAGGAAAGAGTTTATCAATTTATTAAGTTTGTATAAAATATGCCATAACCCTTCGTGTCCCCAGCTTCTACATTGGAATTCAAAATTTTTTTTTTTTTTGGCCAATATTTGGCATGTAATTAACATGTATTTGTATGCTTATTTTTGTAATTTGCATGCTTTTTATTTAGACGTGGTTTCAAAAACTAGGCGAAGGGCTGTAGATTCCTTCCCCTCATTCACCACAAAATACTCGGAATAGCGGAATTTTTTCTAGTCTTTTTCAAATGCACATGCAGGTATATATGCAAAATAAAATTCGGTCTATGAAATCAATTGCATTTTGAAACGCCCAATTTCAAACGCTCATAAAATCGTGCACACATTACTCGGTATGCAAATTCGTACTATTTCGGTCTCTAAATTTATAACTACACTCGCGTTATTATCGTCATATTAAAATAATATTATATAAGATCATCTACAACTATTTAGTATTAACTATCATAATAAATTATTATTTTATTTAGTTATGTTACATTACCGCGTTACGCGTGTACGATACCGCCTGCAATGACGTAGCCACTCAATTATTTCACTGCCGTAATCGAAAAAAAAAATTAAAAACACTCTGATACCAATAAATACTGCAGAAATAACAAAATAATAATAATAACACGGTCAACGGTACCGACTTTCCGACCTTTTTTACCATTTAATCTATCAGTAAAACACAAATTAACAACTAATGCGTCAAAAACTACAAACTAATCGTTTGTATAATACATAGAAAACATCATATTATCTACAAACAATATAAATAATATTATATACATATATGCTATACCTACTGCAGGCAGGTATAAATGTATAATTAATATTATGATTAAATTTTAAAAAAAAATTAATTAAAAGTTTAGATTACGTTGTTTTTTTTTCGGCGAGTCTTTAAATGTATAACAAAAATTAATTCGTATTAATACTATATAACTTATTAAGATAAAGTTTTTTTGCAAAGTGTGCACACGTGTTTCAACTGTAAAATGTATAGCACAACAATTATACCTAATAAATTGTCAAAAATGTAACAATTGTTATAACAAAACTATTTAACTATAATACTTCTGTGTGTGCATACTGCCTATTGCTTATAAAATATTATAATTCCTATCTGTTTAGTAATTATAATTTGCCTTGCTACCATCAAGCTATTTTATTATAAATCATAAGTATACCTATCTAGTATTTTAGACTCAAAGTATAGTTTTTATAGATCATTATAGTTATCCGATACCAAGTCCTTGCGGTGTTTTACGAATTTTTAAGAAAATATTTTGTCGATTATTTCTTATTAGCTTTGTAATATTTTTGGTACTTGGAATCAAAACATAATCACAAGAATTTATATATAATTACTCTGACGAATTTATACTACCCAATGCATATAGCGGCAGTACAAGACTTCTGTACGCTTCTGTACTTTTATAAATAGTCATATAGAGAATTATTGCTTGCTTACATATTGCCTAGGTACCTATATAAATATATGATATGTTATAGCTGTATAGTTAACTACTTTTTAAAACTTCAGTTATCTAGATTAAACTCTTAATAATTAAATCAGAGAAGTCTTTATTCGTGCATAAATTGAGCTATATTAATTGTTATAGTAAAATAATCGATAACCAACAAAATGGCACATAATATATTATAATATAGTATAGTGAAACTTCTGTGTAACAAACTTCCATTTGACAAAATGTTCTATTTAACAAAATATTTTTGAGAACCATACCAAATTTAGAACTATTTTCAAACGCAAATTATTTCGACCTGTCGTATTATTAATATTAAAATAAATTATTTTAATAGCAATAATACCTTAAAATATACTTAGTTATGTAGGCGGACTGACAGTCTTCGCTCAGAATCGTTTTTTGTATACAATGATTTCTATCATTGAATACAAATTTAACACGTCCATAAAAGCGACCCACTCGATACCTACTGTACAGCAGAGCGGTACCCACTTGCCGACCTTTTTTTTTGAAATCGTAACGGTTGCTGAGTGCTAAGATGAACTGGACCTACCCATAACAAAGTCGCTCAATACCGCTGTATATTTATTTTTTGTTTTTGCTTTTGACATAATCCTTGGCAAAAATGGCCATCGGCATGGATTTCAATACTATATTTACTTAAATAAATATAGATTACATAAAAATGGATAAACTGTTAAAAAATACAACAGTATACATAATATATACAAACGATTAAGACAGTGGTTCTTAACCTTTTTTAAATGACGGAACACTTGACACTTTTTTTCAGATTTTCGCGGAACACGGCCGTAAGAAAAACGGTATTTATAAACATTTTTAAATTTTATAATATATTTATCAATGTATAATATATAGCACAAAACAGTCACCAAAAATAATTCAATTAATAAATACAATTTCAAAAAAACTGTTTAAATAAATTACAGAGGTTCCAAATATCACACTGAGAAAAATTACGAATTCCTCACAATATATATATTGAATAAAACCTTACATAAATACCTACACATGAAAACCATAAACAAAGAGACCAAAAGTTACTATAAACGATTTCATCTACGCCTTGATACTTATCCAAATCCACTTATTAAAAATTAACAATATTAGCTATCTCTGGAAACCCTCCTCGCCACCTTAAGCGCAAATGGTGTGGCAGAGATCTATTATAGATAACGATCCTTAAACGAAAAAAAAAATAATAATAATAAAATAAAAATAAAAATAAATAAATAAAAGACAAAATCGTCATCAATGCGGGGTGTCTTCTTCAGTCAAGTCATTCAAGTTTTCTTTTAGTGGTTTTTTTCTTTATACAGCTCATACTCTTATTGTGTCTGCTAGTACAGATTGTGTATTAAAAAAAAAATTACAATTTTAAATGGAATACTTTGTATATTTAATGACTTAATTTTTGTTTACCACTGATTTCAAAATGTTGACGGAACACTTATTCCAAGTCCATGGAATCATGTGTTCCGCGGAGCATCGGTTAAAAACCACTGGGTTAAGATATAATAAATTTAGTTGAGTGAATTTGGAGTCAGCAATACATTCATTAGTAATTAGTAGCGAAGATAGATTCGGGGTCCTGATTGAGTGATTCCAGATGTTTTTATATGTGTATCCATTAAAATACGTGAAATTTATATTATATAATCAAATTAAACAAATGTATGAATATATAATTACATTTTTAAGCTTTTTTCATAAAATCTATTTAAAAAAACAAGCTATAAGACAGATCATTCTCATGACGGAAATACATTGAAATTTCAGGGGGAGGGGTTAACATTTTTAACATCTGCAATGTCAACGGAAATGCTTCGATCCCATACAACTAAAAAGCTGTCTGTTTTAGGGGGTTTATAGGATATTTGGGGGGTCAAGACTTCCAACTCCCCTTCCCGATTTCTGCCAATGGTCATCCTTTTGTATATGCTTCCGAAATCGAACAAAATTTCAAACTGATATTTATATTTAATTAAAGTTTTTGATATCGATTTAAACAATAATCGTACTTATAAGTACCAGATGGACTGAAAGCTGTTCTAGAAATGTAAAATCTTTAATTTTAATTACACCAAAAAATTATGTTTTCTTACTCATATATATATTGTCCTGCAATTGTATATCTTGCAGCACGGAAATATAAACAAAGCTGTACAACATTAATAATACTGTTGATGTGATGAATTATGTACGTTTATATTTCTTATTATATTCAGATGTTTTAGCGGGTCTTCGGAAATTTTTTTTTAATCTCCTTAAAAGCGATGATTATAAATAATAATAATATAATGTTATATACAATGATCAATCAATAAACCAGTCTTGCGTTAGTACCGCAACTTATACTTTTGATTGACCCTAACGTAAGACAAAACTTTCGGCCCCAATTTTTAACATTCTTTTCAAAACAATATTTGGATAGAAGTTAATTAATGTTACCTGTTGGTAATGCTATCATATTTTTAACCTCCTTCTCCAATCACACGTTAATAGACAAGATATTATAAAGCAATTAATAAATGTATGACAATATGTTAATTACTTTTTACTTTTGACACAGTATGATGACATTACAATATATAAATAACATAGGATAAATTATTAACATACATTTATATAATATACTAGCTGTCCCGCCCAGCGTTGCCTGAGCCAAATATTAAGTTAAGATTAACCTGAAGTGATTTAAATGCATTTAAACTACCTAGGTAGGTAATCTACTGCATTAGATCGCGGACAATATGTGAGCAGTAAATTATCAGGTAAGCAATCCACCTGCGGTGGATTGCGGACCCTATGTAGTGGATAAATGAGTGAAATCAAAATTAGGTATGAAAAACATTGCGACGGTTGCCCGTGCCGAAGATTTGTTTTTTCTATAAATTTATTTGCAAAAATATGTATATATATATATATTTTTACTAATTTATAATAGTTATAAATATGTAACCATTGACAACCTTATAAATAAACAGAGACTGGTGGTATAGCAACCATTTATAAACAAATATTTTCATCGTAAATCTCAAAATCCTTGTTTGAGCACTTCTCGGGGTTGTGTTTTTCCAAAATTTTCTTTCGTAAAAACTATCTCCTGGCAATTATGAACAATTAAAAAAATACTTGAGCCAAATCGAGCCAGCCATTCTCAATTGATGAATTTTTATACATTTTTGACTCCATTTGTATATATATATATATATATATAGATTATACAACCGTTTTTTTATAAAAGTCCTTTTTTCTACATTTTGTATTTGCACAGTAATTTATTAATTTATCAAGATCTAGAATACCAGTTAAACTTTCTCAAAAAATTGAATAACGATGTTGGTTTTTTATTAGTTTTAATTGAGAAAATTATCAAATATTTAATTATTTATATTGTTCACGCCAATCAACAATAGACAGCAAATATATAAATTGTCAGTGGACATTCGGATAACAACAATTTTGAGGTTTATTTTTCAATTTTTTTACTTTTGATATTGCGCCCCTGTTTAAATTAGTTTTAATTTAAATTGAATAAGGGAATTGAACAGAAAATGCAATCTATACTTTGCGTTCCCTATTGTTGTAGCACTGAAGTTACACAGAGTCATTATTTATCTGTATTGGTATTAGTGTTGTAAATAGGAAATTTCTAAAAAAAAATTTATAGTAAAAATAAAGAATATATAAACGAATTGAGTCAAAGTAATAAAAAAAATTTTTAATTTAAAAAATATTTTTTATTTTTACTACTATACTAATTCGACAAATAACCTCTACCAATAAATAAATTCAAGTTGTATTTTAAATATATATATATATAATTTTTATACTACATACATTTCAAAAATTTCTCAAATATTAAATTTATGAAATTTTACATTATTAAATTTGGTATGAACCCATTTAGGTAAAATAGTTTCGTTCGAGTGTTTATATTCCGTACGTATTAAAAATTTAAACCCGAAATCCGGTCAGGATAACTAAGGACCGCGGTCGACATCTCGGTCTCGGCACAGGATGTTGGCGAGTGCCTATTGCGATATTCGATTCAAAAGCAACGATAAATCATCGAATTCAAAAAACGATTGTGAGCTTTGAGAGGAAGTCGATGAAAAAAATACTCTCCAGTACTATACTTAGTTCAATAATTGATGACATTTCCTTCGTTCGCTTGTAAATGTTTCAAACACGTTTGACGTTTGTCGGTAGTTTTTCTTTAGACTTGGAGCAAGTGCTGTCGAGAAAATGACCTCTTCAAAGTACCATTCATACTCGATTTAGATTCTTCAAATGCACTAGATGTTAAGTACATGGAACATTTTTAGCACTGCTTGTCCCTTTCTATCCTGAAAAATTTCACAAGTCATCATCGATAATTAAATGTTATATAAGCTCATTAAAATAATCCTTTCCTCGATAACTCGGAATCTGAAAACCTATTAATAGAACAAATAAAAAATAGACTTTTATAGTATTATCATTTATTTTACTTTTTATTCATCTTATTATAAAATATATTTTATAAACTATGATATATAAAATATACTTAATTATAATTTTAACAAATATTGACAGTTAAAAATAATTCATATTATGCATGTGAGAATTCGATGTACATACACCCTAAACTTATAATTTAGAAAATAACAATATAATCTACAAACATTAAAGTTAATATAGCAGGTATATATGTATATGTTAAAATTAGTTGATGCAATTTTGAATAATCAAAAACCGTTATCAATAATTTATTCACAAATTGTATTTACTATCTAATAGTATATTCTAAAGTCTATACAGTAAGTATAAATATTGAAGTACTTACAAAGAAATTAAATTTGTTATTCAAAGTTAAAAAAAATTATTTTCAACAGTATATTTATTGTGGTACAGCCTCATAACATTCAAAACTCTTTTGTATATTATGTTTGTGTATTTCACATAAGAATTAATTAAGGTGAATTTTTTTTTTATTAGATAAACAAAATTTAAAACAGACGATTGAGCAATTTTAGTTTAGCAATAACTAAAGAAAATAATACATTAAATAATATTACTTTACATCAACTCACCGTTTGATTTACTAATAATTATAAAATAAAAAACATTTTTTCATCATCAAAACTAACTCTGTGACGATTAATCATTTTAAACGCATTATTTTTGTGAATATAATTATAACTTGAAAAAATAAAATTTATAAACTTCACTTATATATAAATAAATTCAAAACCGTTTATTCGGTAAACGTTGTTGCCAAAGTAATACCATGTAAAGATTTGACTACTATTTATTATATAAATGCTTTATGCTTGTTTTGTTTTTAAGACAATTTATGATTTCCTTTCATTTGTGAGCCTGGAAATAAATGTAAAATACTAATTATTAATTATCCTAACGAAACAGCGCATTTTTTTTTCATTCGTAAAAATTAAAAAAATATGACGCATGGTGTTATTAGCTTAAACAACATACTTGAAAACCATGAACACATTTTGTGACCAATCAGCAAACACATAAATGGTATGATAAAAGCCATTATTGCAAAGTAAATGATTACTTCCGTCAAACTCGCCGTAAGTTCTCCGATGATAAGATACACCCATCTTCCAGTTGTAAATTTATTGTAAAGTAAACTACAAAAATACAAACAAACATAGCAGCTATATAGTCTCAATCGACAAACAAATTAAAGTCATAGGTCATAGGCATCCCAAGGGGGATGCAAGACGGGGCAATTGCTTGCCTTTAGGTTTTTAATTCTGCAGGTTGTACAAACATTTATATTAACAAAATAATGTAAATAATGTAATATAATACTGTTTAGTTTGTACATTTTAGATCTAGGTACATATTATAATAATTAATATATGTAATTTTAATATATTCAATTTAAAAGCTTTCTATATAAAAAAAATTAATTAATTTTTTAAATCATCTTTCCCGCCGGCTTGGAAAAATGTCTACGGACGCCCATGTCATAGGTACATAAAAAAGGAAAAGTAGGTTTAGGTAACCGCTCTGCTGTACAGTATAGTTAAGTGTTAAGAGGTGTATACCTCGTCATTGAATAAATAACTGTAAATTGTAATATATGTGTGTGTTAAATTTGAATTCAATGATAAATTATTTCATATATAGATACAAAAAATAATTCCGAGCAAAGACGGTCTGTCAGCCTTTATTGGTAGGTACCTAAGTATGTATTTTATGGTAAATTTATATTGCCATCATGGCAATTAATTTTACTATTATAGTAGTTATACGACAGGTTGAATTTATTTTAGTCAAATCTACTGTAATCCGCATTATATTTATTATTGGTGTTGGCTTTTGAATCAAGGTCGGTAAGATTTAATAGGTTCATGATATAAATAGGCAACAGCAAAAAATTAATCTAAATATATTGAAAATGTTACATAATGTGCATAAAATATAATAATGTACGTAAAATGTTCAAATCTCCGCGAATTACGCATTCGTTTTTATACACATTTAATTACAACGAAATAAGTAAAATCGTTATTTTTCATTCTATTAAAAAATGTAGTCCAATTTTTAACTTTTAATGTCTATAGCAAATAAATTAGGTTTATACACGGTAATTCACCAAACACACTCGCCCCCTTTTTTCTTTAATAGTGCATTTATTCAATATCTAATTTATGGAATTTTTAAATATATTTAAAGACGATTTTTTTTCAAATTCTTGAAATTTTTGTACTGTCCTAAGCTGTGTTCTGTGACGATATAAACTTTGTTTTTCAATTAGGAAACCCCATTATTTACTGTAAAGTTATTTATAGAATAATTATTCCGAAAAATGGTAAAAATGGTTTAAGCATAATAAATACTAAATCCGAATATCCAATTTTTATAAAACAATTTTTTTTTATTATTCTTAATATAAACATGTTAATAATTGAACTATTCGTTTAAATTGTTAATAAGGTACATAAAAATTTAAAAAAAAATCATCTACTAAATAATTTACAGTGAAAAAGGAAGAGTGTCAATTAAAAAATAAAAGTTTGCATTGCCAAGGATACTTCTTAAGTAAGACAAAAAATTTCAAGAATTTATTAATAATTTCCAAAAATCAAAATTTGAATCGCTCTGTATATATATATTTTTTTTAATTTTTTGGTTCCAATATGAACCTCTCGTGAGAAACTTTATATTAAACTGTCAAGCCTTAGCTATACAAATTGAACATTTTATATATTTTAAACTATAAAATAATTTTAAAATGTTCATAATTTTGACAAATTTGTCAATATTTTTATTTCAAATTCTTATTAAAAAATCGTGCCTATGCTGCAATACATTTTTAAATAACTATAAAAATGACTTATGATGATCTTTTTATTATATTTTCAAGGTTTTTAATCGAATGAAAATTTTTTAATCGCTATTAGTAGAAAAAAAACTAAATAAAATCAAAAATCTCAAATATCTATAAATAACATAAAGAGAGTAAAATTATTTCGATAATTATGTATAATGCCAATTACCTATTAACATTTCGTTAAAAATTCAAGTAAATTGTTATTCATTTTTGAATTATTACATAATAATAAAATCAAATTTGTCTATAAATGTTTTTGCGTGAAAATTTCCGTTGTTCCCTAATTCCCCAATTATTCCTCCAATTATTATAAAAAGAACTGGTTATTTTTACTTTCAAGTCCCCAAAATACCTATAAACTAGATTTACTTTCCTACGAGAAAAAAAAATGAAGTACGAAGCATTTTTTTCCACTATAAAAAGTAACTTCAGATACTAAAAAAATTAAAAAACACACATCATCGTAAAATGAATGCATTTATTGCTTCGCTCAGAATCTAATATGATATATGAAATCGATAAAAATTTATACTTCTGTATTGCATATTTTTTTAGGATGTCTTTAAAAGTTATGTAATTAATTAAAATAATAGTATATTGAGGTAATTGAGATATGATAGTTATTTTAAAATTCAAACTATATTAAACTATTCATTAATCTTGTTCTTTTAATCTATAAAAGTTATAATATTCTTGACACAAATATCTTATCAATAGATATTTACCTTGTTATTACCTCAATTATATCTAATAACTAAAAGTTTAAATTATTACTATTTATCACAAGGTTATTATGTCAACTAACCAAGCCCCTTAGCTGACCTTATTTTAAGGTTATCGATGTTTAATTTAAAGTTTATTAAAACTTGTTCAGTAAATTTGAGTTTTTTTTTTTCAATAAAACCCAGCGTTTCTCTCTATGTAAATAAAATAGATTTTTTAAATAAAAAATATTTTTGAATGTTTAAAATTTTACTAAAATAAGAAGAAAATATTCTGATGTTTAGCAAGTATCAAATGCACTTCGTCATTGGATATCTGGGCCACTGTAATAGATGAATCAATGATAATACATTGTAATATTGTATATATTTCTAACAATATTTTATTATAGATTTATATTGCTAGTACAAAAATTTAAACACTTTAACTGATCCAAAAATCGAGGACAAACACACAAAAAAAAACCAAACACATCATTGTAGTACCAATACACTCATCGCTCAACTTAAAATTTAAAATAATATGTATAAAACCGTTGCAGAAATATTTATAAATTATTTTCAATAAAGAAGCCCTTTTCTACTCAAGAATTTTGTTTTTTTTTTGATTAATTATTTGATACCTATATTACCTATTTATTATTATGTATAACTATTTATTTTTTAAACCTTATTTAAATATCTCTACAAGACTACAGCACTAATGTGTCTGAACTTTTAGGCATGCGTGCTGAAATCAATAATTTGGCCCAAATATAATATCTCACTGGTTTTTATTACGTCGGTAAAATAAAAAAAATAAAATATATATTATGTTTTATTAAAATTAATCAATATTGAAATTTCAGATGGATTATTTCTATTTAAAAAATACTATTTAGACAATATTTAATGCATGTACACTAATTATAAAAATACAGACAAATAACCTAAATATCTAATACTGCGCTTATACCTGGTGCTAGGTATACTTGAATAAATGTTCATGAATAGGTGCACCCTATGACATGAATTCTTTCGTGCTATAAGTACGATTTATTTCTACGTATATACGCATAGTCGCAATCAAAACACATTACACCATTTCATTCAAGTCAACCTGCAATGTTTCTCAAGCATGGGAAGTAATGCAACATAGGTACTAAGGTGAGTGCATAAGTATAATTATATATTATTGTCTTTAGAATGTAGATTGAAGACGCGATTGTCATTCAAAAGTGTTATTATATATGGTAGAAAATGTAAATAAAAATCGTACGTTTACTTCTGCGTATTATATAATATACGCGTGTATTATTTATATATATATATCAAGTTCAACTTATAAGTTGCGTTTATCCTTGAGAATGTGCACGCAAGTGTAGTTCGCAATAATTAATAGCATTAATTCGTTTATATTTGAACATTGCATTACCACATATAGTGTTGCGAATGTTGTTGAATTGTTTTTCAGCGTTATTTATAATTTTGACTATTTAATTATTTTATACCATCCACCTATGACAATATCAACAGACATCGAAATCAATAAGACTGGGCGATCGACAGTGGCGCACCCATGGTGGAAGGGGGCTTTGGGGCTAAAGCCTTCGCCCCATTTTCTTTTTTTTATAATATACCCAAGTTAAATTATTAAAATTTACCGGTTATCGTGTATTTGTGTGTAAGGGTGAGTGAGAAAATGTGTAGTCCCCCCCCCCCCCCCAAAAAAAAAAAAATCTTTAGCGCGCGCCTGGTGATTGATATTACTGACGAGGTGATGATCTTACCACGTGATGTACAAGCAGGACAGCGTGAACAGCCCGGCCGTGGATTCGATCAGTTTAGGCAGACGGTGCTTGGTGGTGACCATGTCGAACAGCGTTATAACTATCGGATTGGTGTGCACCGCATGGTTGTACCAGTCCGGTATCCACTTGTTCATTTCCTTTGGAAACAACAGCGGCCTGTTTACCGCACAGATTGCCCAAAACAAGACGCATACGTGCTACACAATATAATATTATAATTATAATTGTACAATATATTTATAGATTGGTACCTAGTAAAAGAGTGGCCATAAATCCTGCGGGAAAGTTATTCGGAGGAATGACAAAAACGAGAAAGTAAAATATAGGAAAATAATATACGGGAATTTCAAAATAGGGAAATATTCTACACAGGAAAGTAATATTAAGGAAGATAATTTTGTAGGAATACTAACTAAAATTACTGATTATTACTTCCCTGTGTAAATATTTTCCTGAGTTAATTAAACTGACGAAAATTATACGTCGCCCGAGTGAAGGAACAGCATATTATTATTGCATATTATAAAACAATCAATATTATTATTTACCGGCTCGTGTGTATGTGATTGCATTGAGTTGATTACCTATACATTTATTACAGTTCTGATTTTTAGACATTTTATGTTTTTATCGCCATAGGACAGGATAGTAGTCATTGTAATATCGAAAAACCTTTTATTTGAGAATATAATCTTTATAAGAAGTAAATAAACATAAAATTTAAAAATTCTGAATAAATGCATTAACTATCTACAAACATAATTCAAAAAATTGGGCGAGTGTGCAGAATAAATTATCCTGTATATACATATACACATACGTATATAATATTGTCATTATTGTATTAGGTACTCGTGAATAAACAGTTACATAGATTCAATTATTTTTGGAAAAAAGAATTTTAAAAGAGTTGTATGATTAGATCAATATTATTTAGATTTTCATTACATTATAAGTACTTATAACCTATAGAACACTTTGGTATAATATTTTATATGGTGAAAAGTATTAAATTATTTAAATATTTTACTGATAAAAATGGAAATAATAAATGTAGAATATTGAAGGTTCATAATTTGTGTTATGAAAAGCTTAAAGTACGTGCGTGTAATTTTTTTTTATAAAGAATGGCATTTTAATTAGTCCAACTAACAATAATCATCAATCGCATGAACCTTGAATTATGTTAAAGAAAGAGTATTGTATAACAATTATTCAACATTTAATATCGTAAATCATAATACTTACTAAAATTTACTCATCATTAGATAATATTTATGGGATTATTCATTTTAACTTTTATTTATCAATACCATTTAAAACATAACAGGTAATAGCATAGATAATTTAAATATAAGGCAGTTGTATTTATTAAAATTAATATAATATTAACTGTACGTATTATTATGATAATTTATTAATAAAAAAAATTTTTTTTAGATATATGCATAATGCACCATAATTAAACACTTTTAATAAAAAAAATTCTATAATAAATTCTATACTAAGTTTTTAGTTTAGCTTAGTCAAATAAATAATACTAACAATTGTTAATGGAAATACAAGGCTGACAAATATGAAATCTCTTATTTTTTTGTTCTGTTGTAATCGTGGTTTCATCCATGACTTTCCAGGACTTGAATCGACATAATCTATGAAAACTGTGCAATAAATAAAGTAAACAATTTGCAATATCTGAAAAAAAAATTATTTTATATAAATACAATCAATATGAACGCAGGCAACATTATTTTATTGCATAAATATTACAAAAAAACAAGATTTTTATAATTAACAGATTTTACAAAAAAAATATAATTTAATGATCCCGAAAACCCTCCCAGAAGGCGTAAGCTACAGCCTACAATGGCCTTGAGGCCTTATTTAATTTCAACACCATAATCACATAAATCCATGCCAAAGTGCCGTCATTGCAGTATTGTACTTCCCCCGTGCCATCAAGTATTCTTAATGTATTAAATAAATAAATGTCATCACTCGTCACTTATATACTTATTGTACCACATGTGTACAGATTGTAGAATGATTGAAATTAAAAAAAAAAAATTATAACAAAATACGTACCTATATCTGATTCATTGTTATAGAAAGGTCAACAAATTAATAATAAATAATAATGCGATTAGATTGGTATTTTCACTTACGTCTTATAGTTTTAAATTATATATAATAAAGAATGTAACGTGAAACCTATATAGGTACCTTCATTATATATACATATATATAATTTACAGACATAATATAACTATAATTAGTAGGTATAGCCATGTACATTGTACACATATGACATCAAAATACTGTATAATATGCTACTTTTTAAGACTGAGATAATAAGTAAAATT
The DNA here is from genome assembly GCA_014851325.1 of Pentalonia nigronervosa. Lineage (NCBI taxonomy): Eukaryota > Metazoa > Arthropoda > Insecta > Hemiptera > Aphididae > Pentalonia > Pentalonia nigronervosa. The sequence continues at coordinate 211,201 of JACXSJ010000522.1, read as the reverse complement.
TGTAATATAGTTTACAATACCTACATTTTATATCAAGTCAATAATAATTTCAAAATATGTAGCTAGTTACTCGTATATTACATAATACATCACACATGATATGATAATATACTTATAATATAATAATCGGTAATATACATAATATAAATATTGTTTATTTATGTATATTACCTATATTATGTTACTGATAACGATGATAATTTCGGGAAACAATATATTTAGATCAGTGTTTCTCGAACTATGGGTCGCGACCCACCGGTGGGTCTCAAGCCAACTTCTAGTGAGTCGTGAGGAATATTTTATGTCTTTTAAGCTGTATGAACTTAAATTTTGAAATATAAATTTCGAAAACTACCCGAAAACCGTCATACCATACCTACATATTATGTTTGTTTGAACGACGGGTATTGTCTGTACGTCGTTATCGTAAAATTTCTATTATTAATTTGTAATTTTTAGAACTACTTTTTTATTCTGTAAAACCACGTTGATCCGGATAGATTTTGGGGAAAAATTTGGATCGTTGTCCTAAAAGATTGAGAAAAACTGATTTAGATTGTATCATACGTTGGACCACAGGGATTTCAAAACTGTAATATCATACCTACCTATATTGAAATGTTACTATTTTATATTAATAAGTGTGCCTATATCATGCTAGTAAAAAAATAAGTAACTCATAATACCTTATAGTACCTAGTATGCCATTTTGAAACTAAATTTGAACGATAATTAATTTAGTTTTATATGTTTAGTTTGTATAAAAGAAATGTGCTCCTTTATAATCACGCATTGTCTAGTAGCCATATATCTACAACATTGATCATATAATATAATTATATCTTAGTCATATATTTAGAAATCTTAAAGTAAATTTCCTACATTTATTAAATGTTATCAAGAATGACTAGAAAATAATTTTAATTCTTTATCACGGTTAATTTCATCATTGCCAATTCATTTTCGACATTTGACATTGACTAACAGGCGCAAATCTACAAATCTGAAATGGTGGCTACAATTTTTTTTCAGAAAGACGACATAACAACTGACAACAAGTATCTACCATAGTATTATACGTAATATATAAAGGTATACGCCAGAAATCACAGATAAAAAAAAAATACGGGACACAAAAAGATTATACATCAATATTGCGGCGAACGATATTGAGATATAAAAAAGGTTGTACATCAATGATGTCGGACAATATATAAGAACCAAAAAATGTTATAATATAATTAAGTGTAAAAGTTGAAAAATATACAATATTGATATATGTTCTGGGGCACCTGATACACCAGGGGCGTAATTAAGGGATGGATGAGGTGGATAGATCCCTCCAGAGCCTTTGATATTTGATAAAATAGTATTCCCAACTATTGCTATACTTGAAAATATACAGAATATACGAGTATATTGAATATATAAGTATTTTATACAATTTTTTATTGTCAACATTTTTTTTAGATTCAACATCTATTTTAATTTCATATTTCGAGTAGAATTTTTTTTTAGCCAATTTAAATATTTAAAAATAGAATTTAGAACGACTATTAATTAGTCATAACTTATAAGCATTTGCAGGTTAGATGAGTGAGTAGAAATGGAATAGCACAAGGATAATCGGAAAAACGTTAATCTACTACTTTACTCAACTTAAAATACTAATGGTAATAACAGTTGTGACTAATTCACAACTTGTACAATATTTTTATATGGCATTGAAATTCTCAGAAAAATATTCTGCTTTGGAATATAAAATTAAAAGTGTATTCTGTCATTCAATAAAGTAAAAACCTTAAACAATTATAATGACACAGATAAAAGCTAGTTTTTTTCAAAAATGTTATTAGTAATGAATTCATCATGAGCAAAAATATTTCCTCAAACATTATTACTTTTCAAGAAAAATATGTGCGTTTAACTTTATAATGGAATCATGTTGTGCAATACCTACACATTTTTTTGGAATAAAAGCAAATTAAAAATTTCTTTAATCGTTGAACATAATAATATAATAGACTGTTTGATATTGGGTAAGTGGCAAGTGCAGACAATTGTTCCCATCAAAAACATATTATAACATTATTGAATTTGATACCAGCTTAAAAAAATTGCATCGCACTGCAAAACCGATTACGATTCACCATAATAATATAATTGAATCATTACACCGAATTTTCTAACGGTATTATTATTTGTAAACAGAAATGTATGATTCATATGTATTTGACTTTATAAACAAATTACAAATTTTAAAATAGATTTAGGTATTTAAGGCATGCTGTAGAATTTCAGATACATTCCGAGTTAAATTTAATCCTTATGGCCTACATTATAACCGAATTAATAACTTCCTCAATTCATCGAAAAACTATATGTATATTATGTATTTATTGTATACAATGTTTGACTGTTAAGTTTGTTAACACTATACACAACTACTTGTACAAGATTTGAAAATTTTAAATTTGCACAAAACTGTTTTTACATTGCCTGAATTTTATTACTTGTTACTTACCTATTATATAAAATAACGAAAATAAACTCTGTGGACTTCTCATTTTGAATATATGTATATTATAATATGAATTCATCCATTAAAATGAATTAATAATATTTATGTAATTATACTTAAATCATGATAAGATTAAACGAAATGTATAATGATTGGTTGTGAAACATTCAAGGGCAGGCATTTATATTGTATACAACTAATAATCATGAATAATTAATTATAATATACAGAAAAAATATTATCGTATTAAAGCAAGTACCTGTAGATTAATATATATTAATGTATATATATCAATATTAATGTACCTATTAGGTACATTATATATTATAATATTAATCAATAATTATATTTGTTTATACAATTAAGCAAAATCATAAATCAGTTTATATTTAGTATACAATTTTAAACTCCGTTCTTTTATGTGTATAGAACAAAATTAATATCGCTGATTTTGCTGGATTATTATTATATTTTTTTTTTCATTTCGTTTGGTCACCTACTTACCATGTTACAATAACTACAAAGCCGGACGTGCAGTCAGCGAATAATTGGTACAATGTATGTACAGATAGCTTGCATTTTTTTTAAGTCTTTTACGTTTGACTCTGAATTTACTAATTTTATATACATACACAGCTGTTATACTAATACCGTATACGTTTAATATTCATTTTCGACATTGTTACGGTGTCAAATACAATAAAATATTTATTACAGAAGACGATTAATACCGAATATTATACATTAGGTATTTTGAAATAGGAAGTTGTCTCGCTGTAATAACTAATAAACGAGCCCTTAATAAATACAGCAGTTATCACTCGACGCGTTCTAATCAATAATGTAGGTAGGTATTGGATTTGCGTATTTTTATGAATAGGGATCGGATTTTAAAGCACAATAAATAACAAAAAAGTTTAAAACTGCTCGAAAAAAAGTAAAAAAAGCATATTTGTTTATAAAAAAAAACAATAAAAAAACATGACCAAAAATTAACTTTAATTATAAAATAAAATAAAGTTGTTTTAATGTTTTCATCTCGGTTTTCACTTAAGTCATTTTATGTAAAAAATTACAATCACAAAATTAAATTTCAAATTATTTTTACATATCCAGTGGTAAACATTAACGGCATACTACCGTATGTTTATGTAGGTAGATAACATTACGATTCTCAATTAAGGTAATAATATGACATTTATAAAAAAAATGTTAACATAAATAACACCGTAGTCCTGGTTTTTTTATTTTATGGCACAATAAACTTAATAAAATGTTAAAAAAGGAATAATTGTAAAAAAAGCAATAAAAAAGCATTTAAATTAAACAAAGAACAAGCAAAAAAAAATTATTTATTTAGAATCAGAATGACATAAAACAGATTTAAAATGACAATTCTATCTCATATAGAAAAAAGATACATATTAATCCATTATAGTTATTAAACATTTTATTAAGCATTAAAATCTGAGTCCTATTTATGAGCATTCCGTTAAATTCAGAATTTTGTGTGAAAAATAATAAACTATTATTAATTTTCTAATATGGCATAAGTTAAATATAACTATTTTGTTAAAACAGCCAATACTGTTATTTAAAGATTGTATTTTGTTCACTAGAAAAAATAATTAGTTCATTGTTCAAAAATACAATAAACATTACGTGACGTCAACATGACGCGTGATAAGGCTACTTGTCTAATAATATGGTGATATTTAAAAGAATTAAATTGTACCTATCCTATATACAGACATCATCGTAATTAACGACGATCTATGTATTAATTTTTTTTCTTTTTTACAAAGTTTATTTAATTTTGTTATTACAAGTCATCACATAAATTAATTCAATTATGATACGTTTCACAAATGACGGGGATAATTTATTAAAGATTAAATATCAATTTGACTAACTATATGAATTTATGTTATTTTTTTTTTAATTAAAAATAGAGATCTATTTTTAGTATACACTAAGTGTAGCACCCTCTAGAGTGAATATTTTTTAAAATTATTAATATGTTATCCATTAAAATAGGTTTTAATGCATAAATAATAAATTAGCAATTTTAATTATTTGGAATTTGCATGGTATAAAATCATGAATTAATACATGAATGTCTTATTAAAATCCGATACGATACCTATAGAAAACTATTAAAAGTAAATTATAGGTATAACATAATATTTTAAAACAATAAAATATCTTGTTAAGTATCGTTTTGTTCTCATTGTGTTAAATAACTTAATATATACATAATTATGATGGTTCTAACTCAATACATTTTTTTTAACTGATGAATAAAAGACAAATTTATATGTTTAATAGTATACCTAAATACCTATTTTTCATTTTTTTCAAAAAATTTTCATTTTTCATTATTAATTATATTATCACGAAAGACTAATAATTTTTAAATACTATTAAACAACTTAAGTCTTTTAAGTCTTTAATGCTAATATACCTATTAAATATTCTTTCTCGTAAATAAAAAAATTGAATGAATATGAATTTAATATAATATATATTTTATATATACTATATGTCCATTGACACATAAATTATAACTACAGATGTGAGATAATTTTAAAATAGCATAAGATATCAATTATATATACGGTACATTATTATAGGTACGGTAAAAAAGGTGTATTAAATAGGAATTATATGTTTAAATTTAATTTTATTACAATTCATGGTACATTTGTTTAAACTTTTTTAGTTATATCACTGTTCATGAAAAGTCGAGAATTCAATTTATTATATAATATTATATTATTCTATATTATATGATTAGATGGTACCTACTTGAATTTTATTCTTAAATTACACTTTTATTCAGTACTTCGTTGGTTAAACAATACTTTTTTATTTTTCAAATGTATAAAATATAAAAATACTATGTTACAATAAAATATTTAAATTTTTTTATTCGTATTAACATAAATATCATACTTTACAAATAATAATTTTATTCAAATATCTTAAAAATTAATATTCATTTGCATTGCTTTTATTATTTTGTAATACTACTCGTCATTCGAAACAAAACCTATATTAATTACATTATGTTCCATATTTATTTGTACCTAGTAAATTGCATAAACGTATTTTATTAGTTCGTGTCTTACGGCTAAAATACGGTTAAATGTCTCATAACGTATAGTGAGCAAAAACACGAAATCGTTAAGTGCATTATTTTAACATTTTTTTAGTTTTAGGGTCTGATTTACGATGTTAACGTGATATTATCCGTGTACTTATTATTTATTTTTTTTACGATTTTATGTTTTGTAGCAAATATAAATAGCCAAAATATGTAAGACGTATTTAGTCACAGGCATAGGACTAGAGTGACGAAATTTTAGGAGCAGAAAATTGTAAAAGTATATTTGATTTGATGAAATCAAATTTCACTGATTTTTCAAGTAGAAAATGTTAATCAAATCATTAATAATGTATCTATTTTTATAGAATATACCTAATATAGCAAATTGTATATTAAAATATATTTTACATATAATTTTAGAAAGGCTGGGGTAGAAAAGACGACGAATTGAAGAGTGACTATAGGCAGAGAAAACCTAAATACGACACTGTGTAGGTGCCCCCACCCACTTATTATGTACGCAATAATGTGTAGTTGACAAAATTATAACTTCTATAGTTATATATAGAACAATATTTATTATGTCAAAAAATAGCTTATTGGTGTTTATATATATGTACTATATTGTGGTAATAAATTAAATAGTAAACATCACTATCGCAGCGGCCGCAGCAGGGGGTGCATAAAAAGTTGGAACATTTTCGGTTAAGAACTGTAGATACTATCGTAGAAAATATCCCACCGGAAACGCATATTATGGTTGGAACTATATTTTTATTGAATCATAGGGCAAACGTATTTTCATGGAAAATATATTATTGAAAATGTATATTATCGAATTATGGTATACAGTTCCGAAAAAATACATTTCCAACAAAATATGTTTCTGAACTATTACACTATTCCTGTGACCTGCAAAATATCCGAAAATATTTTTGTCAAAATTATTTTATCTAAAAAACATTTTCGAAAAATATTTGAATAGAAAATTATTTTATCCAAAAATGATACAGCCGGAAATAAAGCGATAGAAAACAATAATAACCTCCCGAAACGTATACAATTAACCCATCCTCCGAATGAAATATTTTCGCTTTTGGTGTACGCGTAATGTATAATTATTCGGACGAAATACGGTTCTGATGTATATAGTTTTTTTTTTTTTTTGAATTAAACGCGGTTTGGGCAAAATATTTCCCTTACGATATGGTAATATATTCGGGATAAAATATTTTTCTGCCAAAACACCCATACGGTTCCGGTGAAATATTTTCGGACTGTACGCACCCCCCCAAACCGGTATTTTCCGAAGTCCCGTGCGTTATTCCAACCGATGTAAAATTATTTTCAAACAAAATATGGGCCTCCAGCAGCGGCGGCGGCAACTGTATCTTACCAGATTCCACACGGAGACGCATTTCCACCACCAGTTGGAACCCAGATCGCCCCACGTGGGATGATCGACGCCGTTCAGGTCCAACACGAACAGCCCGTAGTACGACACGTACACGTAATATGACGTGATGAACAACCGGGACACCCTGAACAGATGCTGGCGCTCCGCTTCGGTGTACGACCAGCAGCGCAACGAGGAAGTCACGACGGCCGCGGGTCGCTTCGCTGCAGACTTCGCTTCCATCGCCGTGTATCGTGACGTTAACGAAATAATATTGTAATATATTATATATTATAGTATAATAATAATAATAAAAATAATTGATATTGTACACTATAATATTATTACTGCTATGTCGCTATACGTTGCGGTAACCGCGGTATACTCGCGGCGACGGTGTCGACGCGATATTGTCGATCGGCCGCAGCGGGTGCTGTGATAGGTATTATATTGTTATGATATTATTGGATAGGTAGTAAGTACTGCTACTGCTGCGAATCCCGGTACGCCGCTGCCGGACACTTGCGGGGGAACGCCACTGACCCGTTCTGCGAGCGAACCACTAGTCGTGCACGTATTTATATAATAATAATAATAATCGTTTTATGACGTTTGTTCCATTTCATTTTATTATATTATTATATTATTGTTGTTGTGCGGTGGTAGGCGCGAGTAGGCGCGCACATGTAACGCGCATCGTGCAAGGCCCGCGAGTATTTTTTCTCCCACCACCCACGCGCCGGAACACTATTATATACGTATAATCAAAACCGCTCGGACAATAAGTTTTCTCGTCTATTATATTTTTGTATATTATTAATTATTATTATATTACATTATTGTACAGAGTGATTCATCGAGCAATGAACTTGCTCACCCCCCCCCCCATTTCTTCTTTTAAACTTGTTCAAATTTTGATTTTTGGAATTTTTGAGATTTTTTTGAATTACTTGAAGGGTGGTTTAATTCCCTGTAGCGGTACACACTTCTGTTTTTCAAATGATATAACTCCACTTTTTTACTGCGTAGATCATTTAGCGGTGTACCTAATTCAAAATTCCGACGGGTAATTTCTTAGTTTTTAAAATGTTTACACTAAGGATAATAGTCCTTCAAAATGGTTTCACATAAATATATACAATATAAGTAGATTTAATATTGGATATAGTATATTAATATATTTGGACCATTTTTACAAATTATAAATGTTGATAGATTAGTATTAATTATTAAAATTGTCAAACCGCCATAGCCCGCTTATCTTACAATCTAATTATCATAGAACTATTATCCTTAGTGCACAGAGTTAAACGACTCATAAACAACTAGTTCAAGTTTTGATTTTTATACAACATAGTTTTCAAAATAAATTATCTGCTAAATAATTTACAGTATAATAGGAGGGTTCTCATTTGAAAAATAAAAGTTTGTATCTCCAAAGCACATTAGCTTAGCACAAATTTTAGTACAAAAAAATCTTAAGAATTTGATAATGTAGTCTTTTTAAATAATAAGTACCTACTTTAAATATTTAAAAATTCCAAAAATCAGAAAAGTGGTTTAGCATGCTTGGTGAATCATGTTGTAAAAATAATATTATATACACGATATGCATGTCACTTATTAAATATATTTCTTCGCTTGAAATACGCACACATTTTTTTAGATTCTGAGCGGAACGAGGAATGTATTTCGTTTTGTTTTTACGAGAATATACAATATTTAATATATGTATATATTTATGTATAGCTATCACAATGAATTCTATAACCACGATACATATGTATAGGTAGTTATATTATATTCTGATAATGAACAATTGTTCCATTAAAACCTGTGAGCAATAAATATATATTATACATTATATAGTTTAACTCTTGATGCGGAACCTATAATACTGTGCGTACATAGATATGTCTAGCTATTAAAATGATATCACATTAGAAAAAATGATTTTTTTTATCTTTATCGGTTCTTCAATATTATTATCAACATGTGCGATGATTATTTTATACAATTTTGTAGCCAACTGCGATATCTGCAGTATAATATCATACTAGCCGTGAGGTTCAACTACGTTTTAGTGGAGAATGCGTATAAATCACGTGAAAGGTATTATAATTTATTTTTTATGATAACATTACCTGTAATATATTATATTAATCTCGGTGTGTTCGAGATCTACGAAAAAAGATGGGAAAACACGATTTAGCGATTACAAACGTACTTGGTTAATTTATGTGTGAACTTTAACGACGTGTCGAAAGTCGAACTGAAGCAAAATGAACTCGCGACCTATATGGCTATATAATATATCTAGTTTCTTGAAGAGGATTTCAATTTTGTAATGGTATATTACTAAAATAATACGTATACGTGGTAATATTACATATAGGTGTAACTAGACCAAAATTTTAGGGGGTGCTAAAATTATGTATACTTATCTCATTAACACGTGGGTTTACAATGTAAATAATTGTCTTATTATGACAATATATTTATATACTGAGATATACTGAGATTATACTTGTTATAATTTTTACAAATTATAACAAATATAATCGTATAAATGTATAATTTAAATTAATTTTAAAAATATTTTCATTATTTTTGTGTTGTGCTTATCTAACACTGATTTTGTCTTTGTTATTTATAACATCCATTTAAATATTTAAAATAGAATTTAACCAATTTTTAATTTTTTGCATACTTGGAAAACTCCGTTCATGTGTAGCAGAAATTATTGAAATAATTGTAACTAGAATTTGAAATAACTTGTTAAAATTAGGAAAATTCTCTTTTTAGATAAGTAGTTTTTTTAATAAAAAAATCATATATAGAATAAAGAAACCGCTGAAGCACCCCAAGCATCCTCCTATCTGCGCCTATGGGTAATAACTTCTATACTTATTGATTTGAGAAGAGAATATTCTCATAATTTTTTTTATTGTGATCGGAAATTGATAATATAACCATTAATTTATCAGTATAGTCTTATGAAGGTATCTATTTATAGTATATGTTGTCTATCTTTAACATATATGTATATTTATAAAATATATAAGTAAAATAACGCGATCAGTTAGGAATTAGGATAAACTGCTAAAATTATACAGTCAACTTAGTTATTAGGTAGGCTAGGAGGTAGACTTTCTATAGATACTATGCGAAAAGAAAACGCGATGTAGTACAATTTGTATTAAAATGATGTTTATTTTATTAAAATAATTTTTTGTTGTCTATCATCATGATGCACGTATTGGAATGTATAACTCAACAGAGAAGATAATTTCTGGTAGAATATTTTTCAGTTTAGTACTTAAGGGGAAGGGTCATAAAAAATTAAAATAAGAATTTTCTAAGTATGATGAAATTTTTAAAATATCTATACTCGCTTTTATGAGCCACTAATAATGTATTATTATATACCTACCTGAAATTTTCAAAATTTTTAGTATTTTATCCATATATAATTTATGTTGATAACACTTTTGTTTCTTCATCAAAAATATTGAATACTAATATCTATTATGGTGTTACAGCAGTTGAAAAATATCAAAAATACATTAGTTGTTATTTTTTTTGTTTACTCAATTACTTATATAGTAGGTATATGTAATTCAAACTTGGACATAAATAGGTATTTAAATAAAAATAATAACGACTTTTTCTCAATATTAATTTTTTAGTTGTTTTGTAGTAATACAAAAAATATTAACATAGACTTGAAACTATATTCGGCATTATTTACATCAATATTATTTTGTGCACATTGACATCTTCAAAATATTTTGATAGCTATTATATGTTATTGTATCACAAAACTGTTCACGCCATTCTATACAGTAACTAAAGGTACTATTATAAGGGTATATATACACAAGGGTGGGCAAGTTAACTAATTTTTAACTCGTTAAGTTAATATAGAAAAATTTAAGTTAAGTTCAAAGTTCAAAATTACTTTTATTTTTTGTTTAATTCATTAAAAGTTAAAATTTAATTTAAAAAAAAAAGTAACTTAACTTAGTTGAAGATAATTTTTTTTTTTTTTATGTAAAATTAATTATCATACCTTTTTATTAAAGCTTAACAAATAACATAATATAATAGAGGTCTTACTATTTTTTAAAAATGTATGTAATTGTATTAATTAGAGTAGGTACTTACATACTTCAATCAATTATAAAATTCAACAAAATCCCTATGATTACTCCTATAGTTCTATAATGTTTCTGTTTAATAATAACATTATATAAATATATTTTCTGTGAATTAGCAATTAAAATATTATAATTTATTACTTATAACAACTTAATACTATACACTATACATTATATATATTAAACCTTTTCGTTATTTACTCATAACTAAGTACTTATTACGTTATTTTAATACCTATTGAAATCCCAAATACAGAAATAATGCAAAACACTTGCGACAGTTAACAATTTAAAACTTATTTAGAATACAGAATAAAATAACATAAATAGTATTTGATTTTTCAGGCAATTATTATTTTTTTTTTATATAAAAATAAATCATAAAAATGAAAATATAATTTTAAATCTATGAAATTAATATTAGGAAAAATAAATAAATTAACTCGGCAAGTTAGAAATTACTTAAAAAAAACTAACTAATTAGGTTAGAAGTAACTTGTGAAAATAAAAGTAACTCATTAAGTAACTTAACTTTTTAACCTAACTTCGACTTTTTAACTCGTTAATGACCAGCTTTGTCTCTCTGGCCACCAAGAAGCCGTGGGTGATTCTGGTGTGACTAATGCGAAGTCGGTTAAGGACAGTGTCTTCTTTATGGTTGAGCTTTGGGTTTATCCAACGGTAAATATCTCTTTTAATCGGGTTTAATTTGGTGTTTTGATTGTTCGAAATTCTTTGCCATTTATTTTTTGTACATTCATTTATAATTTTTTCGAGTCGTCATATGACATTTGGCTTATTAACACAATTTCATTATTATTAATAGCTATTGAGGTATGTTCGTCGGCTATATCGTTGCCAATTATTCCTGAATTACCAGGTATCCTCATGATGATGACGTTTTTACCCAAACTAAAAGCTATGTTGAGATTGTTCTGGATTTTAGATGTAATATCACCGGGATTGAATTGGTTCTGCAAACTTTTTACCGTATTCAGTGAATCGTTAAGAATGATGAATTTATAGTGTGCTTCTTGAATTATCGTCTAAATAGTCAAAAGGATGGCTATTGCTTCGGCTGTCAATATGAAGCAGATAGTAGATAGTTTATATAATTTTTTTTTTATTTGAAAATTTAATGGAGAATCCTACACCTTCCTGAGTTATTAAGCCATCAGTTTATATTTCCTGGAAGTCTTTGTAGTTATCGAGTATGATTTTAATGAAGTTTTTGAAAATATTGGGAGTGGTTTGTTGTTTGTAAAGGCAGCAGAGTTCAGTATTAATTAGGTATGAGCTGACCCAAGGAGGTTAGGAATTTATTTCTTTGGTTATGGTTTGCGTTATATCAAAATTGATGTCTTTCATATCTTTAGTGAAAAAGCGGTTGTTTTTTTTGTGAAGATAAATATATTGATTTTACATTGATGTGTTTTTTTTTTATCGGGAAACACTTTTTTTAGTAGAAAAAATTCTCTGATCATCAATGTTGATGAAGGTTGATATCACGAACTGCGACGGTGTTGTTATTATCCTAGTATGGTCGTTGCAAGGGTTATCAGTCCGGTCGTGATCACAAAAATCACCGTGCGAATAATGATATAGGCAATTAATACACTCAACTATTATTCTCCGATTCAGAACCAAAACTTTTAATTAGAATGAATTCACGAACGAGATTCATAAATATTAACATTTATTGCAAATAGTATGTATAAATTACACTAAATTACTTACCTACAATCAATTTATATATTGGATAGTCTAAGTTCAAACACCATGCACTCCGATAGGTAGTATAGTACAGTATAGTATAGTCCGATCACGACCAGAAAATATTGTAAATCCTACGTATTATTTATTTCTAAAGTGTGCTATGACAACATAGTGAGTTTTCAGGATTCGCATTTACATAAATTGTTCAAAGGAATTTTTTATCAGTTAAAACATTTATTTAAATATTTAAATATTCAGTCATCTCTATTATATTATACCCATCTACTTACAACCATTTTCTATTGAACAAGATTCGTAAATTCGTATACTTAATTATCAAGATCCACATGATACACACAATATAACGGCTGACAAGGAAATAAATTAATGAAATAAAAAAAAAATTATTATTATTTATTTTAATTTGTATATTATGTTACCGGCAGTGGCGGCGCTGCACCGTCGCCATCTTTCAGGAGAAAAGCATTAGTATATAACCCACTAAGAACAATGCTTGATTTGGAGGGAGTAAGTGGGGACGGAGTATCCCTTCTTTTTTAAAAATATTTTTATGTACTCCTTTTAATTATATTTTAATTAAATAGAAAATTTAATTAAATCTTCAAGTACACAATTTTTTCAAATAGTTTTGCATCCTCCTTCCGTTATTTTTTCAATTCAAGCATTGACTAAGAATAGCTGTAAACAAAATCCTAATACACCACTACTGTAGAAAGTAGAAACCACTACTCAAATCACAAGATCAGATATCCTACTGAACATTGAACAAACACCATATAAAAACAAACGGTTAAAAGTGCACCTTAAACCGACTACCGAGGCACCCAATATGTTAGTTGTTTTTTTACTTTTTAAAGAAATATTCTATTATACAATCTGTCCCCTAGGGCATAAGAATATGTGTTATAAATTATTTACACGAAAAACAGAAAATGGTAAAAAACCACCCGATGATAACACTACCTTTTGTTTTTTTTTTAATATGTTAATTTAAATAATTTTTCCAACACTTTTACAGTAGTTATAAATATTTTAAGTACATAAGTATGAGTAAAGACTTTGGAAAATTTTGTTTTTTAAAGTCGGGGAATATTCAAGCAAGAGGACACTCCTTTAAAAATACACCAATTTACCTAACTAACATTCATATGGTAAACTCGAAATATAAATCCCCGAAATAAAATATTACATTTCCAAATATTTTGATTATTTACGAATTAAACTGTACATTCATTAACTATTGATTAGTAATTATTTAATTATTACTATTATTATTATATTTTGACGTATCCATCATTCGAAATATTTTATATTTTAATTTTATTTTTTTTATCTTGTAAATATTGCATTTATAAACTACAAAGTAAAACTTGTAAAAACGTCTTCTAATAATTATATTTATTGCAGATGATAAAAATTAAGTTAAATTGTGTTCAATATTTATTTTAAACATTGAACATCTTAGTTTTTTCAATTTAATGATTCTTTAAAACTTGATTTTTAATTTTTTCATAATTGTTGAACTTTGCATTATTTAAATATGATGTAAATTATATGTTACAGACAATGTAGAATATCGAGAAATGTACACATAGTTCGGGAAATTTAGTCTTGCCTGGGCAATTTAAACAGCAAAAACAAACAAATCATGTTTTGTGCAATTTTTTTTAATGTATCATCACTTATAATTATATAATATTGATGGGAAACACAATAAACAATTATTTAATATATTATTAATTATAATTTTATTATTACTTATTTATTATATATTCTGAAAAACAATGATGATTTATTGAATATATTAATATTTATGTCCCAACGATCTATCTAGGTACATCTAGGATTTTAACTTAAACTGGCTCTCAATATTTCCTTGGCAAAATCGTTTGTCATAAAATTTAAATTCCATTTTTTTAAAATAATTTAAACACAATGATTAAAACAAACGCTGTTCAATTTATACTAATACATACTAAGATGTCTTGAAAAACACGGAAACTCGAAATATAAATTATTGTTATTTTATTAAAATTATTTTGTCAATATAATATAGCTATTTCTTTTATCAATCCGATATGGGCATATGGGAAAACAATAATTCTAAATAGACGCGGTACGAATAATACGAAATTTTGCAAAATTCATATATGCAAGTGTAGAAAAGCAAACAGACTTGTAATTCTAAGAGCCATTCGAGTCAATTATGTAAAAATAAATAGGTATTATAATATAATACAGGGGCGGATCTGAAGCTGGTTTAAGGGTTACGTCACCCCCCCCCTCCCCAAAAAAAATCAATAAATCCGCTTATGATATAATAATATATTATATTATATTAAAATAACATAATATAATTTAATAATATCAATATCATAACAATTTATTATTCGATATTATATTATTAATATTATAAGTAATGGGGTTCATTAAAAAAAAAATTGCACGAAAAATGATTTACTTGTATTTGTGGTTCAAATTGCCCGTAACATATACTATATATACATTAAATGATAAGTAAACCTGCCTATTTAATTGTAATTAAATATATAAATAATGTTGTAATTAGCGTTTAAAAAATATTTATTCATCGTTTTCATGTGTTTGCGACTTTGTGAGTAATATTGTAGTCTTTGGATTTTTTTCTGGGGATTTTTATTTAGCAATTCCTTTATGTCTAATAGTATATTGATTTTTTTAGTCTATATATTTTATGAATGTTATATAAATAGGTATAGTGCTACATAAACCTTTTGCGTTATTTCAAAATTATATAATAAAATGAATTTAAAGTGATACAATTATATAGACAATATACGTACTTGTATAATATATTATAATATAATAAGTGTAATACATACTTCTGCTTAGAATCTGAAATCGGTTATCATTATTATCTGTGGCCTATGGGGGTGTTAATGTTGTATCGATTTGTAATTTTACAAATAAATCGTTCGATTTTCGAGGAAACGAGTGTAGAAGAGTGAACGGATAGGTGCAACACACTCTCGTTTGAAAAATTTAAATGTCGCTCCATTATCGTCGTCATAACCTTAAAAACAATGAACACGTTCCATGGCAATTGTTTCTTCCATGGCGATTGACAACGGGAACGGGCATTAAGCGTCTCCGCGCGAGCGTTCAAACGTTTTTAATTTCCACAGTGATTTCTCGTATTGTTTGAACACAAAAATAAGCGTAACGCCGTGAAATACAACAATAATTGTTGAAAAAACGACGCAGCCGTCCAAATCCGTATCGTCATATTGTTTTTACGAGTAATGAGAGGGGAGGATGCATGACGGCGATCTCTGAATCATAAGCAAATCGCACTATAGTGCACGGATTCGACATCAATATGGATGTGGGTAGAGGGGGGAGGGGGGCACGTTGGAATAGTCGAATCGCGCGTATTTCCCGACGGAATGGCTTCCGCGGCGGTATTTAAAATAATAGCACGCGGACCGGCCTCCTCCCCCCGCCCCCACCGGGAACGCGCATAGGAAATCGACGACAACGGTTGACCGGCGTCGATCGCGTAGAGCGGTTACTGTTCGTTTGCAACGGTGTTATGGAGCAATGCGTATCGTTATTTGTCGTCGTGAAAACACAACGACGTGACAATATTGTTCGAGCGCGGTAACGACACGATCGTTCGCGGCGTGTCGCAAGCGCGCCGTCGGCCGCCGACGGGCGACGGTGAAATCGGTGAATGGACGAGAAACGCGTCGCGGTCTCGCATACGCACGACGTCTCCCCCGCACCCCACAACGCCAGCCGGTCGAGGCCGGACGCCGTTTCGGAGACGCTATCGGCGAGGACCCGGGCCCGCACCTCCGCCGCCGCCGCCGATTGGCTTCTTTTTTTTCTCTCTCCTCTCTCTTTCTCTTTCTACGTCTACGCGCACGTATTATTATTATACACAGCCTTTTTTTTTTTTTTTCCCTTCTCGTTTTCCCCGTTCGGAAACCATCGGAAACTACATAGGTACCATACCGCCGCCGCCGCCGCCGCCGCCGCCGCCGCATTCCTTTCTTCTTCAGTTACCCATACGCATACACCGTACACATATATTCACGTTTATAACATATATTATTACGATAATGTTTATACCTGTACACCCCGTATCACGTTAACGTTCCGAGTGCGATATATATATACACATACATACATACGCGTGCGTCTATATACATACTATATTATATTATTATTACGTATGTATGATATGTATACGCGTGTATATCACGGTGTAAATATTTTTTTTACGACGGCGGACCGCGATTGAGTCTGCTGTTGTTACGCGTGTTATTTTGATTTAATATTATTATTATTATTATTATTATTATTATTATTGTTGTTGTTGTTTGATGGTCGTTATAAATAATAATAATTGCCCGCCGATATTTATTGCAATAATTGAATACCGTTTAACGTTGTTGTTGAATTACAAACGACGCGACGACGGTCGTTCGGGAAGAGCAATGCGCGTCGCCGACTGAAATTTCCCAATACGATCCGACGCCGGGCCGACTGTGCCGTAAACGCGTGTGCACACAAAACGGTTCGACATCCATAGCAGGTGAGTGCCGCACGTTTTATCGTGTCGTCGTATTGTCGTTTGCCGCCGTCGTTGGCGGTGCACCGACGACGGCCGTCGTCCGGTCGACTTTCGAACGCGTCGCCGGTGCGGCGTTTTCGCGTCCACGGATCCCGGTCTGTTTTTATTGGCGTCCGCTAATGCCGTGACGACGACGACGACGACGATACGAATCAAAAAAATAAAATACCTGTACCCGTGATATTTTTCTGCAAAAGCGAGATTCGTGCGATCGTCGGTTTTCATTCGGTTTTTCTGTCCCCTTCCCCCCCCCCCCCTCCTGACCCACGTTTAGGACGTCTGTCAACAATGTCGATGAGCTAGTCGGAGAAGGCGACGACCACCGCACGCGCTACACACGATAATATTATGCAGCAAACGCAACAGCACTTCTCGGCCACCGAATACGAACTGCAGCAGCAGCAGCCACAGTACCTGGGTAAACACGATGCCGCCGTCAAGTACATGCAACAGCTCGGACTGCACAAGCAGAACATCAAAGTCGACTCCGAGGTGAGTGCCAGGACCGTGAGACCGAACGGTCTACGTCTGCGCAACGGTCTTTCTCTTGACGGTCGCACGTCTTCTCCTGATTTCAGATAAGGCCGTGCTTGGTCGCCGACAACGTGATCAGCGACCAGAACAGCAGCTGCGGTAGTCCGCCCCTGTCCATCGTGGTCAATGGCGACGAGCAACACAGTTCCAGCACTCCTGTACCCACGTCCACATCAGTATCTCGGTCTAAACCTCAGGCTTGCCGCATATGTGGACGTGTCCTAGCGTCAACTTCATCGTATTATGTACATCTGAAATCACATTCAAACAACAAACCCTACCGTTGTACACAATGTGAAGCCTGTTTTTGCCGTAAACCATATTTAGAAGTGAGTGCATTTTTGATTGATATTCGTCATTACATTATTTAACAGTCGATCTTCTTCTAATTCTTTTCCTTTGCCCTTCTCTCGCGACTAAATGGGGTCATCCTTGTCTTACACTTCTGTAGGACTCTATTCCCCCACCTCTTTACTTCCTCAAGCTAAAATGCCATTCCTTCCATCCATCTCTTCTTTGATCTTCCTTTCCTCGATCTCTTTTCTACTCTCACTGCCTTCATGTCACGTCTTTTCATAACATGGCCGAACCATCTCAACCGATGATTCTCCAGCGTTTTGTCTACGATTGGTGCCATTCCTATCTTATCCCTAATGAATTGATTTCTTATTCTATCCTCCATAGACTCTGATCACATAACACATTCACCTCAACATTTTCATATCTGCTACACTCGCCCTATGTTCATCTTTTATAGAATCAACTTTTCAATCTCAAGTAAAACTAATATTTTTAAACAATTTTTTTAAAATTATTATACTATAATAATTATTGAAAAAAAACACTCGAATAAAAATTATTATTGGTGGTTAGATATGGTAAAAGTTAATTTAATTATTAAATGTTTGTATTGTACATCATAAAATATATGAAATAATGCATATTTAAGTCTGGGTTTAAATTATTTTTTTGGTTTTTATAATTACAAGTTTAAAGTTTTAACACCATTATAATATTTTAAGTCACTTAAGTATTTTAGATAGAAAGTATACGAAAATAGAAGATTGCACAATACTGAATCCTTACATTAGATCGTATACTAAATGCTACCATATTTTATACTAATGTTTGTATACCAATGTGGTGTAAAATTATTTTATTAGGTAATTTTAGAAATTAACTTAAATATATTAAATCCCAATATAACTAATATATTTGATGATTCATTTTAGAACATACTATAATAAAATATTACTTTTTTGAAATGCATATTACTATAATACTTTTGGTATATGTATATTGTGATTTGTTTATTTATAATAAATATTTATGTATTTATTAACTTATATTAACGACTTATTTTTTCAGGTTCATATGAGAACTCATACCGGAGAGCGGCCTTATCAATGTAATTTGTGTCTAAAGAAGTTCTCTCAAAAGAGTAGCCTAAACATTCATAAAAGAGTGCACACTGGCGAGCGTCCTTATTCGTGTGACATCTGCAAGAAAACATTTGCAGTTAAAAGCTATGTCATTTCTCATAAGTATGATTTTCTATAATTATTTTTAGTTGCTTATTTTATTCTTGAATTTAAACAAATTTATAATTTTTATGTTATTTAATTAGATGGAGTCACATGACAGAAAAACCATTTGTATGTGAACAATGTCAACTATCATTTAACTCTAAGATCCAATTTGTAACACACCTTAGATCTCATGACTTGGGACCAGCACATTGTTGTCAATTTTGTGGTAAAGCCTTTGTGAAAGGTTGCTTTTTAGTCAGGCACATCAATAAAGTCCACCGATTCAATGTAGCTGCAGCAGCAGCAGCTACTGACCACGAGCCAGTACATAGTTCCTACATGCAATCAGACACCAACTATTCTAGCATAAGGTATTAGTCTATGATAATTTATAATTACATAAAATTACTAAAACAAAAAAGTTAGAAAGGCTTCATTTATTTACCTAAGTAAAAAAAATACATTTAGTAAAAGTTTTTTATAATACATTATATATAATGTATACATGAAAGTTTTTATAAAATTAAACTTTAATGCAATTGTCTAATTTTAAAAAGTATTTGTTAAATCTAAATATAAAATATAAAAAACAACAACTAAGTAAATTAAAAATATAATTCATTTTTTCAATATGAAGTTATTATTTTTTATTTTATTGGGGAGTAAAGAATGTTAATATAAATAATATGAGGTTTTTTCTTTTGAACATAATAATACATATTATATATTGTATTATTACATATTATTGTAAATTCATAAGTTTAGTTGATAATAATGAGTGAAAATATGCTATTTGGCAGATAAAAAACTCACAGATTTAAGATTAAAAAATGTATAATGCTTTTTTAAAAGGTTACATTAAGTTATTAAAGTACAATAAAAAAAAAATTGGGTTTATTATTTTCAAAATTCTACTGAGATGGATTTGAGTTCTAATAGATGCCTATTGTGTATTAAAATTTTTGAAATACAGTTATAAAAACTAAATTTCTTGTCAATTTATTAATATTATAGATAAATTATAAAAGATAATATTATGGTATATTGAATTTTTGGCTTCCTGTTTTAGTTCTGATTGAACGGTTTTTAAAAAATGATGGAGTAATAAGCCTTTATTTTTATGTTCATTAATACACATTATATGATAGTTTAAATTTTATCTATAAAATGTTTTTAGATTTGATCCTCGTGAAATCAGCATATTACCAACCACCAAGAATGGCCCTCGCTTTTTGGGGCCTCCACCGCACAATGCAGATGGTCCACCACCATTAACCCACCTAACACCCATGATGTTGGGTCCACCACAAAACACACGAGCCTAAACCTATTTCTTCTATGTTTAATAAGTAGGTACTTCTAAAGAGTTAAAAAGTGTTAATAGTCTTGTTTTATTAGTTATATAAATTAAGATCACTATAAAACATCTTTATCAATCATAGATAGATATTAGTGACATCATCATTATTTCATGATATTTGACCCAACAGATTTATTTATTGAAATCTAAAATTAAATTTTGTATCATTCAAATATTTGTAGATATATTATATGGTATTTGCATATTATTTTATTTTTTAGACATTGCATATTTACTTGCTCTTATTTAGAATATCTAGTAGTTATTCAGTTAATATATTTACTAAGATTCCAAATAAATTAACTATAAATGTATTTCATTTAAAATATAATATTATATACAATATAAACAACACTTGATCCAAAATGATGATGTCATTCTTATAAAATGTTTGTGCCTAGTCTTAAAATAATGTAGGCATTGATTTATGAAAAAGGATGAATACTGTCAATTTATATATACATTTAATTATTATTTCATTTTTTTTTTTTTTTTTTGTAATACCAGTTTTTTTAGTGGTGAAATTTCATTTAATTTAATGATACCGGGTCAGTTTATTATAAAAACACTTTATTCCTATCTGTTCTTGCCGTTGCCTCATAAGTCATTTTGTGTACAAAATTATGCCATAACTATACATATTAATAAGAAAACATTTTAAAAAATTAACTACCAATCTAATTTATACCTAATTATAATAATTTATAGCCAAGTTCTCCTTTTTTAAATATATTTTTATATTAATTTTGTTGGATTAACTATGAGAATTATATTTGTGTCGCACAGGATTAGTGGCCTAGATCAATAATTATTAATTATAATTACTATGAA
The DNA here is from genome assembly GCA_014851325.1 of Pentalonia nigronervosa. Classification (NCBI taxonomy): domain Eukaryota; kingdom Metazoa; phylum Arthropoda; class Insecta; order Hemiptera; family Aphididae; genus Pentalonia; species Pentalonia nigronervosa. Next base: position 189,406 of record JACXSJ010000522.1, on the reverse strand, counting down.
CAAACTCAACACAGATTAGGTATATTTTTTATATGTTGAAAATAAAATTTTCCTAGTAATTTCATGTAAGAATTAGTAAAGGAGAACACAAAAAATTTTAAAAAAAAAAAAGAATAATTTATAATATTGTTTTAAGTATAAATGTTTACTAGGTTCCTGATAAAATTAAAACTTTTAAAGATAATTATTATTTTTAATGTTAGTAGTATTGAAATAGTTATTGGTAATAATAATACATCGAGAATGTAGGAATCGTGTATAATGATAATGTAAATATTGTGTAGTTATTATTAAAAAAAAAAACGAGTGCATTTCAGCATGCACAAAACGGTAACAACCGTTTCATTTAATGGGCTTTGTAAATTTTATGCAATATTTACTATTATTTTACTGTCTAAATGTATACATTATATATACGACAAATAGGCTTGTGTGCGATTTTTTTTTTTATATGTGTGTATAAAACATTTTATTTATAAAATATATATGTGTATAAAACATATTTATACAAATATATATATATATAGACCTAGAGTTACAGACTAGAACTGTTGTTTTACTCTTTCATAAATTATCTTATCGTTTGTGAATTAATAAACAGAGGAATAGGGCAAAGAAGAGTTTGCCGATATTTGTACATTTACAGCAAATTGTTGTTAACTAACTTTAAAATAATATAATGTGTATTCGTATAAGGTTTTTTTCTCTAATCTTGATGTATGATATCTTAGGGTGACAACGTAATTTATTAACCAGAAACTGTTGAAATGTGTTTAAATTGTTTCATTAAGTTAATGTTAAACTACTGTATAATTCATGTCTGGTGTATGTGTATAAAGTAAAAAAAAAACTTAACCTAAAATTATTATAAATATATTTTCGTTGTTTTTCATATCATAATTTTTAATTAGTACTGTTTGTCTGGATTTTTATTAACATCGTAATTAAGAATGTGAATTTTGTTCTCTATAATAAATATTTTTTGTACAAAAGGTTTAAAAAGTATATAGTACCAGGTTATTTTAGTTCCTCAGAATTGATTTATTGGTTATGATTTCAAAGGATGTGTGTATAAATCAGTTTTTAACAATGTCGAATCTTTTAAAGTCTGTACAGCGTACTAAAATCTATAAAAATATAAATAAGTCTAGATCATATTTTCGGGCACGTTGGCAGTGCATTATAATTATGATAATTTTTTTTTATATAATACTGCTGCCAATACGCCCGCGTGTAGTGAATAAGACAACAAATTAAATATGCCTACATTATGAACAAATGTTTAAATTATGTTTTAATAACTTGTATTATACAATATTTTTTAGTTTAAGAATCGAATCTAATATTTCTTACTTTTGTAAAAATTACCCTTTTTTTTTTTTTAATTATTATATACTACTATGTGAATCGTATACATTGAATTATTATTATTAGATTGTTCCATCACAAACATTGTTACCCAACGTTTGTTTACTGTTAATTAACAACACAATTTAGCTTTTTACATATTTTACATTAAATAGTGTATGGGCTAGGGCAGCAGTAAACTTTTGACTGGCACTTAAGATGTCAAAAAATAAAAACGTTTTTACTCGGAACATTGTACAACAAAAAACAAATTATATTATCTTATTAAAAATCAATAAAAAATTGAAAAAAAAATTCTTATTTATTTTTGCTGCTGTTCATGATAGACATCAGACTTGTGTTAATTGTTATATATTTTGCATTAGTTTGGTCGCACCCTCAAAACAACTGGAACACTGGTACACGGTAGTATAGCGATTTCTGTCACCACAGCTGTTATCAGATCTGAAGTGGTTACATCATATCTAAGACCTAACGGCGTTAAATAACGATTGTTCAACCATTGTTCTCTGGGCATGACATCGTTTTCATTACCTAAAATATTAATTTTACTACGATTAAAATCAACAATTGAGTTTTATGTAATATTTTGGCGCACATATAAAGAACACACCTATTTCATTGAAAACTATTGAGTCTGTTTGCACACGTTCTGTAAATTTGTATGTTTCGCAGCACACCAATACAGGCACATTGAAATGTCTGGCTACCAAAGCTATCTGAGAACTACCTGCTCGACCCATAACATAACCGTTAGCCAACAATGCATGTGCACCAAGCAGCACTTTTGTTGCTCTAGTCATGATAAAACTGGTCGCTGAGAGGAGTACATATGTGCACTGGATGTTGTTACGCACAAGACGATGCAGAAGTTGACGGCCTTCGTACCACGGTGCTGAGTCAACCACAATCACACTGAATTGTTTGTTATTAGAGTGGGCATCCGTTAGTATCCGTTCAATTAATGAAGAACTAAAAAATAATAATCAAAATTATTGTATTTTTATTCAACATTTGAAACAAGTAGTTTCAAATTTATTTTCAAAATGTAGCTTTTAATAGTTAAATTTATCACATTTTTAAATATGTATTACTGTATTAGTAATTTTATATTTTTATATGTACTTACTATCCATAAGTAAGTATAACATCTCCTTTTGCAATTTTATTTTGAGCTGCAATACAAATTGCCTTACCAGCCATATGTATTTGGACATAAATGTAATGATTTATGACAGTTTCTAATGCTTCTTTAGCCTGAAAATAGACAAAGAAAAAATTTGATTTATAGTTACAATAAACTATCATAGTAATAAAATTAGAAATTGCTGACACACATGACCATCAGAAATATTGTGTGGCAGTCTCTTTACATTCGACATGATAGATTTGTGTGCATTATTCATGGATACTGAAAATGGTCGACACGCCATTAAGTGATCAATAGCTGGTCCAAGATGTTCCTCGAATGATCGTGAAAAATTTTTATGTTCTGGTGTCACAAAATCTGAAATTGTCTATGAAAAAATTTTGAGAAATGAAAAATATTCAAATTCTATTTATTTTACATACTTGTTTCAGTGCATATAAGAAAGCAAGACATCTAGCATTCGATCCTGATACAACAGAAGTTTGCATTTGTACTCCGAGTTTTATAAAAGATGGGTGTACTTTACCAGAATTAATTCTAGATAAATATAAATATTAGGTGAACTATTAAAATAATATTAGTCATTTTAAGTTTACTTTAATTTATTTTCTGCTACCAAAGATATCGAGTCATTATAAAGGTGATTGAAAAGTTTTACTTTATGTGTAACTGGCCCTGTGAGTTTCTTCACTAAATTCAATGTTTTTGTTGTAGGTTTTACTTCTACCTGAGGGAACAATAAATTAAAAATGATATAAATTTTAAATCAGATATTAGTAACGAGTACAACATTTATAGACTCACCTTTTTAACAATAATATTTTCTTTGTTTTTGTTACTTTTTATGTTTATCACTTTCTTAATTGTTTCAATTTTTTGAGTTGACTGTTTCTTGGGTGGAGCCTTAGAAACATCCTAAAATAAATACAGGCATGAACATTTTGAATATCTGAGTTTGATGTGAAATACCAAATATTATATTAGAGAAAGCATCTTAAAATACAAAAATATTCAATACATATTATATAATATCAAGAAAATGTTTTCATTCTAATGATTTGAATTATAACAAAATGTATAAGTAATACTTAAAAGTATACTAGTGATACTACTAAACTAATTAGAAATTATATTCAAATGGACCAAACAAAAATACAATTAAAGTAGGCAACTATTGTATTTTAAATATTATTTTTAATAGTTTAAATTATTATTAATTCAAGTTCTGCATAATGATTTTAAATTTAGAAAGCAAATATATTTTATTCTATTTTGTTTTGAATAGTAAAATGTTAATACATTTACTAAAAATTAGTATTTATAAAATCTGTATGAATCTCTTTGGATCACATTTTGTTTATTACATATTTATTTAAATCTGTAAGTCATAAAGCTTAGTGAAATATATTAGTTAATATTAATGAAGTAGATGTATAGACTCATTATAGAAATGCTACAATTGAACTCTTTCCGTGATTTGAATTCACTATTTATATTACTCCAACAATTGTTCAGCCCATAAAAGTTAAATGTTTTCTTAACAATATTTCAAATAACATGTGTCAACCTACATTTTTTTTTCCATTTGAATTGCACGGCCAGAGAAAATTACTTTTGCATTACTTTCACCTGGCCTCACATCGTTTATTTTATAATCAATCTTCCTATACTAATCTGTAAGTAGATTATTTTCTAATGAAATATGGTCGTTTGCATCGAAGACAATTATTAGGACATTAATCGTCAAGAACGATTTAATTTTTTTTTTTTGATTTTTTTACTCACTGGTTTTGGCTTTGGCACTTTCACGGGTTCAACAGCGACAGAAGATCCTGTGGGCGGATCTGTAGTTTTTTTTTGAATTTCGTCGGATTTGTGTTTCTCCAACGCCGCTTTTTTCCGTTCCTGTTTCGCAGCCCGCTTGGCTTTTCGCTCGGCCTCAACCTCTTCCCTAGTCTTCTCTTCAATCGGCGGTTTGTCCATCACAATAAATTCTAATTGTTTTCTGTTTCTTGAACGACACAACGTCGGTCAAAACTTTCGACTCGAAAGCCGAGCTGTTTAAAAAAAATTATTAAGTGAAAAGATATTATTATCTAAAAAGCATCTTGAATGATAACGTCCGTGGCGTGTTTCAAAGAGAATGTGTTTATGCCAATTCTAAATTTCCCTGAAGTGACTAATTTTTTACTAACGTCCTCCTCGATACCATACATTTTCTCGGTTTTTTTTTCTTGATTCACATATTTTAATACTTTAACAATAACTGTTAAATCAAAGGCTAAAAACCCAGACACAAGGGTGAGGCAACTGCCCTGTAGGTATACAGTAAAAGGGAGGTAGCCGTTTCCGCCGAAAAACTTTATTATGATTTCCGCCAAAACGAAAAAGATTCGATTTTCGATTCCGCCAAATCTATTTCTACCTATATTATTGAGATGAAGTTTGAGAACCCCTGGCCCATCTATAATCAGAGAAGGTTTTAAAAAAGGGAATTTATCATTGCCCAGGGGAGGCACACTTTGGGACTGGAAAAATGTTCTCTGATAAAATTAAGAAAAAATTCAATCTTTCGTTGTAAAGAGAACATTACATTTTCAAGCCTTGCATGCAAAAATACATTTTTTTATTTAATTTCTAACAAAATAATTTGCAAATTTTCGTATTTTCGACGAATTTTTTTTAAATTCTAACTAGGTGTTCATAAAAAAACTGTTGTGAAATACAAGAATTTTTTTTAAAATTACAGTAATAACTTATGAGGAACCTTTTATTACATTTTTAATTTTATAAAAATTAAAGTATCTAAAAAAACTTACTTGGAAGGCTCCATTTTTTTTTTTATATAAATAATATCTTTACCTTTAAATTTTACGATATGACAATTCACTCTCATATCAAAAATACCAAAGAAAAATTGGTTATTTTTAACATCAAATTGGCAATGTGATACATTAGTAAGACATAACAACAATATAACACTTGCAGGTAAAAGTGTACAACATATCAACGCCCACTAAACAAATGATTACAATTAAAATTGTAGTAACTATCTAAGTCATAGTATGTATTGCTATTTATCAGACATAAGTGTTGTTATTTATACTTTTAACAATAATTGTACTATTTATACTTCATGGTATAATAAAACTTTATTTTCATAAACTACTCAAATATTACCTACATAGACACTTAATGCCTACACTGCTAAAATTGGAATTTATTACATACTTGGCAACTTTTTGCTTATATAAAACATGTCCACATATTTGAAGTATTTCGTTAGTTCTGAAATAAACTATACTTACATGTGAAGACAGACAAAAAAGAACCCTAATAAGTAAGGTATCTTAGGAAGACACTTATTTAATATACTTCTGCAAAATCAACAGTCTTATATGATATAAACAGGTATACTTAAATTTATACATTTTTTTAATGTAATAACAATTACATAGAAATATATAGAAATATATACTATATTCATCCTAGAGAAATAAATTAGATTTATGTCAAAATTCGAGAAAATTTATTTGCTCTGCATGTTTGACATTTACAAGGAAGTTTTAACAAACTGTTCATCTGGAATACACTTAAACATAAATGCTTTCATGTTCAATTCCATTTTTACTTCAGTACAATACTCATTGAAATATTGGATTATACTATTACCATAGTAATGACTGATGGCTCAACCTCAACAACTGTTAAAATGTACGCATATTTGTCTGGAAATATACTTAATTATCATGGTGTTTACCATTTTAAATAATAATTCATTAATTAAATTTCACAAAAAACACCAGACAATGCACACACAAACACTTTGTAAGTTTTAAACGACTTAAAGCACATTTACAGTATGTAATATTGTATGAATAATATACTTGACAATAGATTTATTTTATTGATAATTAATAAATTATAACACAACAGATAATTCCAGATAAGAAATTAAAAGCTTGAATTACTGCAGATATTAACAAGACACACAATAATTTGTATTTTAAATATTAGTTTTTATATTTAAACAGAAAAAATAATTTAATTAAAATAAATAATAGTTGGGAAAAAAAATTTAAACTACAATTTTTTATGACATTTAATAAAAATGTGTGACACATATTAAGTTATCATATATAAATATGTAAAAAATATGGAATTATACATTTTAGTTTTTTTTAAAGAACCAATCAAAAGATATCTGAAATAAAAAATCAAAATACTCAATGTTATTGAATTGTATGATTATAAAAAAAAAAAAAAAAATTGAGTTTAAACATTTTACTAATATTAGTAAATATATTAATAACTTATTATTTTACTTTAAAATTAAAATTTGGTTTTTCATGAAACTAGATGTGGTACACGATAATGCATTAATTCATAATTATATTTAACTTTTGAAAATTTTAAATTACAATACCCTAGCACAGTTGTACCTTTCTATTGTTATTATATGAAGATGGATTAATCATTTAGTTGATTATAAATATTCTGGAATTAAACATTAAAATTAAGCAAACATATTGAAAAGTTTTAAATATCACTTTAGGAATAGTTTGAACAAATAGAAAAAATATCTATATTTTTAATCAGGTTGAGATCTTATGAAAATATTTAATAGAACTAAACAAATAATAATAGTGAATGAAGATTAACAACATATAAAATGTTATTTCTTTCAAAATAATAATTGTCTATATTAATAAATAATATTCAATTAATTATTTTTCAATAAATAAAAACTATAAATATCAAATTAAAATAAATATATATTTATATATAAATACATATTATATAATATTTTACATATTTATACACAAATATAAAATATAATCTATATTCTAATTCATCAATGTATTTAGAAACTTATAAGGTTTTAATTAATATTAGTTACATACAATAAAAATTGATTTATTACAATTAATTTTTTAATAAAATGTAAAATGTACTTACATCTCATACCACTTTTAAACGATTCAAATCTCTGTCTTTTGTTCTAAGACTTTCATTAGTACCAGTTCGCATATTATTATTACGAGTTGGAGTTTTATTAGGACTATTTTTTCGACTTTCACCAGAATATGATTTCAGTAATTTGGCACTGTAATAATCGAAAAAAATGTTGCTATAAATTTAATTGAAAATGTAAATAAATACATATTAAATATAATTTATTATTTAATAACTATGTACATTAATAATTGAATTTTAAAGTAATAGAAAATTTAATTTAAAATTTATTAAAAATAAATTTATCACTTCTTAACTTACATATCAATTAGTTTTTTCATTAACCTTATGAATGATTGATATTCTTCCTCCAAGAATTCGTTTGGATCATAACGAGCATGTTCATATAAATCACAAAATTGATGAACTATGTGCTGTCCACTGCCATCCAAAAGCACTGCTAATGTATTTAGTAAAAATGAACGAATGTTTTCACTTGAATGACGAGTCAGTGTTTTATCTTGTTTGGTGATTTCACGTTCTGAAAATACAACTTTAATTTTATAAAATATTTAATGTAATATAATATTGAGCTGACTATGAATTGATCCCAAAAACTTTCCTAAATTCACAAACTGTATACATTAAAATTGATTTGAACTGTTAACAATTTCCTTCTCATTTTGTACAAACTTAGGACTGTCTACAAATGCAGGTATGATTAAAATTGCCACTGTTTTGTTAAGTTTATAATAAATAAATATTAAAAATTTCAAACTCATGTACAACAGGAGCTAATTTGAATATTTCTAGCGGAGTTTATTTTATTTTTGAGACCAATTTCTACACAGTATAGCTATACTATTTATCAACTATATTATTAGTTTTGTTTTTATATTATACTACCTAACTTTTTGACATCATCAACTGCTTTCATACGATAATGATGTGACAGTAATGGTTTATCATTGGATTCAACTGGTGGTAATATATATTTTGAATAGTCATCGTCTTGATCAACTGACATTAATTTTGGTTCAAAAGCAATTTTTGGAATTACTTCTATCCGACGTTCAATTTCTCTTTTCAGTGTCTAACACATAATAATATGTTTTTTTAAATACAAAATTAAAATGTATTTATTATTATTATGGCATTACGCTATTGATTTATAATCGCTATTATTCTTAAAAACCATTTTAGATTCTGGGCTCTTACATTTAATATTTTATTATCAATGAAAACACATACTAGATTCAATAGTTTTCTACATACTATGCACATCACTAAATTAGGGTATAGTGTTATATTAAACTGTGAATTCAAACATTCAATTGCGATTAAAAAAGAAAACAACAAAGTAAAGCACTTCAAACTAGTTGTGGTGAATTATTGGTGATTAATTTTTTTGATAAAATACAAAATAAACCTTATAAAAACCATTATAGAAATGTTTGAAGGATTAAATCTTTACTTTTTTTCCATCATGTCCAATCGGCACATGCGGGCCTCTCCTCGACCGTAGAGCAAATCTCATGATCTGCCTCTTGGCGAATATGAACAGCAATATAAATGTCAATATACCGCCAGCTATAAATATCACCACCGTGACACCAGATAGCTGTTGAGCCATTGCACACAATATGTTAATAACAAATGTAACGTATAGAAAAACAAAATCATCCAGAGAACATTGATATTGACCGTCGTCATAAGTTTGGAAATCTTTTTGATATACGTTTATCCAATGTCCACGACCATGACTAAAATACTAAATAAACATTTCGCATTAATAAACTGGTAGATACTTGAAATGACAATACCGGAGGGCGAATGTCATAGATAAATATTAAATATAACATACCTCTAAAACTTACAAGCCTTTACCTGCAGCCTGCACATTGCACAATTGCACAAGTGCTGACTGCTGAAGTGCACACCCCACAATCGTCTAGGGAGAAAATTGGGGAAACAGAAAATCAGAAAATTCACCAAATGGCTACAGCATACAAGAAGGCTCTTATCATTTGTTTACCATCTTATTTCTTATCTTCACAAAAAATGTTTTATTATTATTATTATTATTATTAACTAAAATTAAATAGCAGCTGCTGCTCACGGAATATATTATAATATTATATTATTGTTCTTACAATGAACTTTTTATTGATCGTTTACAATATTTGTTTTCGCCAAATATTTTAATTGGCAATTTCTAAACATCATAAAATTTTCAAAATATTTTGACGCTTTATGAGCTCTTTGTAAGCAAAAAAATGTTTAGATGTTTTTAACTTTTTTTTTTATAGATATTTTCTAAAAATGTTTCGCTGTGTCAAAAAGGTTGAAAATGCAATTCAATGTTCCTCATAAGTATTGTATTAAAAGCAGATCAAAAATATGTAGGATAAATAAGCAAAATTTATTATTAAAGTTCAAATTTCGACAAAATTCATCAAAATCATGAAAAATTGCTAATTATTTTGTAGTAAAAAAAATGTTCAACTCTTATGCTAAGAATTGAAAATTTAAAACAAAGTTTCTCATAAAGTCATAAATAGTTCACACTGTAAACGAAAAATCTAAAAAATATACAATCACAATTTTGTTTTACAGACATTTTAAGTTTAAAAAAGTTTAGAATTAGAATATTATACGTAGAAATGTATATTAATAATGTTCGTTATTTCTTTGTAATTCAAAAATATTATTTGAGGGCGCTTGAAACTTTTAAGGTATATTATTATATTTTATACACATTAAGACATTTTTAAATGCAATATTTTTGGCAATAATTAATTCAACATATTGTATACCATATACGGTTAGTAAAATAAATTACTCCAATAACATCAATAGTAAACAAGTATTATAAAATATACTTAATAATATAGGCTGATACCACCTATATTCCTTATAGGGATTCACATTCATTACTCAATATCATTTTTTCGTATTATACAATGGCTTTATGGTACATCATTGAATTCAATTTTAACACATCCATTACAGAGACCCACTCGACACCCACTGAACAGCTGCAGAGCGGCGTAGGTATATCCTCTACTTGCCCACCTTTTTATTGATTGATGTATTTTTTTATTTGTCGACGTTCAATAATTCCAATTTTCAGACGGCTAGGACGTTCATTTGTCCCGACTCCCGGATCGTTATTGGTCATCACTGTTAAAGATTTAAAAGTAAAAAAAAAAAAAACAATTTTTTTTTTTTCATTCATAATGTGTTGCATTATTCTAGACTTCCGCCGAATCTTTAAATCAACTTCGGTACCGTTGTTTTTATATATTTATATAGGTATATTAGTATAGGTAAAATTAAAATAGAATAACAACTATAGACTATAGTCATAAATAAAGATAGTTTTATATCGTCGTAATATCATTATACATTTTTAAACAATATTATTTTTACGTTCCGCGATTCAAAAATTGCGCAGAAAATATGGACCAATCAGAATAGTGGCGTTCACAACTAATAGCACGACCACTACGCTTAAGTTGTATATCTACAATATGGTATGAAAATCACTGATAAGACAAATTGTGGCACATGCTTAATAACGACTTGAAATATTGAGAATTTATTGTCCTGTTGCGGATGGCAGAATAATAGAATATCCAATCGTTGTTCAATTGAACGTGATAAAAGTACGTAGTAGGGGTACAGAATAGATGACTTCATAAATAATTTTTATTCCGTATTTCCTCGGTACAACAGGGTTGGGGACAGTTGTCCGAAAATTGATAAGGATCCGGGACGAAAGGCGGCGGCATTCAATTTGTTGCCAACATTAAATTTTCAAAAATTATACTATAAAATTATTTTTTTAATTGTGTAGTGACACCCTTCAATTAAATAATTATTATTATATTATATATAATTGATACTTATATTTTTTTTAAAGCTATCACTGAGTATTTCTTCTACTATCATAAAAAAGGTAATTAATTATTAAAATCCATTTTTGTTATATATGACAACAATATGTATGACAAACTTTTATAGTTAAAAACTTAATAGTCAATTGATCGAAATACTGAAATCGTAAACTATAAAATACGAGGGAATTATATAACTTTTATCAATAGGAATATAATAATAATTTATATTACAACATTTCAATTACAATTGTTGGTAGTACTTTTCCGATTTTCGATTTTCGGGTCTTTATCATTTTTCGGACAACTGCCAGTCACCGGGTACAACATAAACATTATCATAACCTGGTAGATGATAATGAATTAGCACTTTTTAGTCTTAAGGTTTTTTTCAAAAATTTCTATTTAGGCTGTTTTGAGGATTTTCATTTTCACTACCTTTTCAAGTGCAGTTTCATAAACTACTTATTTCAAAATGGTAAAGTATTAATTGATCATGTCTTTAACGAATTATTGTTATTTATACATAATCATAAACTAATGGATTAATAATATTATATTATGTGTTTTGATAAAATAAGATAATAAATCTATATAAATGAATAGAGTATTTTAATGTACGATGTACAACAAGTTATTGTGCTCATTGTTGCAATGATAAAGTTACAAGTTTTAATAATAATTAAAAATTACTTGAATACTTCTCAAGTTGTTAAGATTGTTAGATATGTTTAAAAAGATCTGGTATATAGTTATGAAATAATGTTTAAAAAAAAAACATAGGTTATATTTTATTATAAAATATAATAAATACTATTAAAAATATTTTGCTGGGTAAAAGTTTATATCTCAATACATTACATCTTGCAATTATTTATCATAGACTAAAAATTCTTTTAAAAAAAAAAAAAATACAAATTCGTCTTAAAAATATTGATTAAGGTAATGAGTATTTACAAGAAGTCAGTAATTAATTTAATTAAGTAAATATTCTTGATAAAATTAATTAATTTATTTAACTGTTCTTTAAAAAAAAAAAAATGAATTTACTGTTAAAGTTACAATATTTTTGTTATATGTTATGTTTTCATGAAGCTCACAAACTTGTAAAAATACAATTTTCATATACTATTGTATTCATTATTTGTTGTTTTTTATGAACATCACATTAATTGTTTGATATTTTTGTTATAGAGTATCATGGACTACAATGGTGGTGCCTTAATTGGCATGAAAGGCAAGGACTGTGTTGCCATCGCAACTGATAAACGATTTGGTATACAAGCTCAAACAGTGTCTCTTGATTTTACTGTATGTTAGTTTATTTTATTTCTTTATTATTATTGTATATTATCACCTATATTTAATTTTGAATTATAGAAAGTTTTTCAAATAAATCCTCATACGTATATGGGATTTCCTGGTTTAGCTACAGATATATTTACTGTGTATGAGAAAATTATGTTCAGGAAAAGGTTATACGAGTTAAAAGAGAATCGAAAAATATCTCCTAAGGCATTAGCGTCTCTGGTCTCTAATTTGTTGTATGAAAACAGGTAAGTTATTTTTAAATATGACATTACTTGCAAGATTAGATTTTGTTAAGTCCAGTTATTCTTCTTAATCCCCTTAGAGATCAACAACATATGGAACCTTTGCATTTTTAAATGAAAAATTTTTTTATTTTATTTGGTAGAGAGGGGGTGTCACTTTAAAAAAAGTTAATAATCAGTTTTCAATTGTTTGCTGTGTGGATATATTCACCTTGATTAAATTGAATAAAAAAAAAAAAAAAATTATGCCTAAATTATTTCTTTGTTGCCAATATATCATAATGTAAAGTTATGTCAAGTTAATGCTTATACTTTATATTTAAATATTTAGTCATATATTCATAGATTATCTTAGAAGCTAATAATCGCTATAACATAAATACATAAAAAATTTTATAAGTTTTTTCACATTTTATAATTATTTCTATTTAATTCTTCCAACATTTATACAATTTACAATACCTATCTTTGTCTAAACATTCTATATATTTTTATTTATTTTCTTTTGTATTCAACAGATTTTCACCATTCTTTGTTGAACCAATGATTGTTGCTTTGGATGAAGTGACCTTGGAACCATACATGTGCGACATGGATTTAATTGGTTGTGTTAATAAATCTGATAACTTTGTGGTAGGAGGTACTAGTTCAAGTCAATTATACGGTCTTTGTGAAGCTCTTTGGGAGCCTGATATGGAAGAAGATCAACTTTTTGAAACCATATCCCAAGCTTTAGTTAGTGCTTGCAATCGTGATGCTATTTCTGGGTGGGGTGCAAAGGTTTATATTATGTGAGTAAACTATTTTTTTATTCGAATATCTTTAGGTATATTACAAATCATTTTGTGTATTTCAGTAAAAAAGATAAGATAATTGTGCGGGATATCAAGACGCGAATGGATTAGATGTTGGAAACACAGGAATTTCAATTTATGTATATTTTTTTTATAACTAATACAAAAATTGTTATCCTTACATAAAATTATTAATGGGATAATAAATAAATTTATAATAAAATAATTTGTTTGTAATTTGAGAACCTGTATTTAAATATTAGAACATTTTTAAAAATGTATTAAAACCAAGCAAAGATGCCAGGTTTACACTGTAATTCTGGATGATTTTACAACTCTAGGGGACAAGTCAATATTATCCTTAGACCTTAGGATAAAATTATATAACCAAAAGACTGCCAATTTAAATTTTATAAATCAATATCTTTAGCTAAATAATTTATAGTAGAATAAGTGGGTTCTTATTTGAAAAACAAAAGTTTGTATCTCCACAGTTCGCCATAAATAATACAAAGATCTCAGGAATTGAATAACTATTATTAAAGAAAAACAAGGGGATGATCAAGCTTATTGAATCATCCTGTATCTCATCTATAGAGTGGTGTTCATTGTATCCAAATATTCAATATGAAGAGTTACACCACGCCACATTGTAACAAACCAAGTGCACCACACAATTAGGTTTGGTCGTAGCAACTGCTGCATGGTCAAAAACTTTGTACTAATTTTATAGTTGAGACTGTAACTATTATAACTTGTAACCATGGCTATAGACATTTCAGTAATAACTATTATTTTAAAATTAATAAAGGATTAAATTAAATCACGTTTTCTTAATTATTATTTTTGTTTTTCCAGACACGTATAAAAAAACCATTGGAAATTTTTTATTTTAACCCCCCAAAGTACCAACTAGATTAACTTTCCTACCAGAAAAGATGTTGACAAAGGAGGTCGGATCAATTTTACTGTCACAAAACATGATGACAAACAAAAACACACATTATAAAATCAGTAAGTCTATTAATTTAAAAGAAGCATTTTATACTTTTACTATTCAAAAGTATATTTGATTTTTTTTTCAGTTAATTAAAAAAAATTTATCTGTTTTATAAAATATAAAATTGTTAATAGTAAAACAACATTTGTATTAAACATTATAAGAAAATATTAATACATTTTAACAAAAATATCACGAATGATTACAAAAATGGCTAGCCTACTAATTCTTTAAAATGTGGTGGCCTACTAATGACTACAGATCTTGCCAAACGTACTGCTACATTCGTTGAAGCTGTAACCATGGTCCAGGTATTGGTGTTGGGGTTGTAAAATTCTACAGTATTAAAGTTAGAATATGTGATACTTCCACCAATGACATACAATAAACCATCTAATACGACCACTCCTATATTGTAAATTTAACTTGAATTCAATTAGTTTCAAAAAAAAAAAGATTCATGAAATAATTAATATTATTATACATTTAGTTTATACCTGAATTTGTCCGAGGCAAATGCATGTCTGCAATAGTAGTCCAAACTCCTGTACTTGGTGTGTATGCTTCAACACTACTCAAAAAATTTGATCCATCATAACCACCTACAGCATACAGCACACCATCTAAAACTCCTACACCTAAACTCCAGCGGGGCACTTGCATTTTTGCGATTAGTTTCCATGTATCAGTACTAGGGTCATAACATTCAACAGAGTTTGAAATGTGGCATGAACTTGGTAAATCATAACCCCCTACCTATTAAACAAATTTGTGGAATAAATATATCAAGCATTAGAAAAATATATCTCCTAAGCACAATATTACTGCATATAATTTTTCAATAAAAGTGACTATACATATTTATAAAACAATAAACAAATTCAACAATATTATTTTTAATTACGAATATGCATTTACTATTATTATATCAAATTAAGTAATGCATAAAAAAACAGTTATTTAATATTAAAAATCAAGCTTTATCAAGTATAAAAGTATAATTATTTAAAGAAAATTAATAAATTAAGCCATATTCAATGCTGAAAATAAATATTGAAAAAAATTAATTTACATTTATATTTATAATTTTATGTTATGTATAAATCTGTGAAAAAAATATATAAAGGTTTATTACTCCTATTTAAGTTTATATATATATAACATTTGCTAATGTGTGAATATTCAATCATTATATCAAATGTATGAATAATTATTAATATTAGTATATTAATTATTTGTTGATTTATCGAAATATTTTGTTTTGGAAATATATCCGCGGTATTTTCTCGAGAGAATTTTTTATTCTCATTACAATTATAACAAATTTAAAATAATTCATAAGTTTACCACATATAAAAGATCATTTAGTACTCCAACACCAAAGCCAAATCTTTGATTAGACATACTAGATATCATTCGCCATTCTTGAGTACTGCAGTTGTAGACTTCGGCACTTTTTATACTACTAATACCATCATACCCACCAACCTTGAATTTATTATAGAATTTATTAGTATCTACTTTTAATAGAAACAATTAATAAAGTAATATGTTTTTTGAACATAACTTACAGCATATAAACAGTTATTTATTACACCAACTCCAAATTCACTTCTTTTAAGTAACATATTCTTGGTTGGTTTCCAACAAGGTGATTCTGAATATAAGTCAAGTACTTCAACAGATTGAAGATATGATTTAAAATAACCACCCACAGCAAATACAAAATTTTTTAATACTGCTAGACCAGAATTAGAACGGGATGTAATCATTCTTGGTCCAAAATTCCATTGATTGGTTATAGGGTCATACCATTTAGTATTACTAACTGCATTAAGCTCTAGGTCATCAACCACAAATATAACCTGTTATAATTAAATTATCAAATAAATTGGAATGAATATTAAATTATAATTAAATTATACTTTATCTCCAAGTCTAGGTGTAATTCTGATGTTTTGTGGAATGGCAATACGCTCATCTGTACTAAGTAAACGAAAATCTAATGCTTCAGTTATATAATCTTTATCTTAAAAAAATGAAAAACGTTTACAACATAAACCAATTCTTAATAAATAAAAAAAAAAAATATTAATAGAAAAAACTTACATTTTAGACAGTCATTAAGAATAGGTTCTTTAGTTACTTTTTTTAATATGAAATCCTTCGATGTTAATGGTAAACGTACATGTTCCATTAATAGGAGCAATAAACATTTCCTTAAACCCAAATCATGTTTTACCCACCGAATAACACATTCAAATACCTACAATAATAAATATACTTATAAAAGTAAGTTATTTAATTTTTCCTCTTCAAATACTAAAACATAACAATAATCAATTTTAGTTTTCCTACTTTTTCTTCAGATGAAACTTTAAGTTTATCACTGGATATCAACTTAACTACTTGTTCGGATGATAAGGATAGGAATTCGTCACCTAAGACAACTTCTCTAAGAATCAAAATATAACAATAATAAATACTATTTTCTTATACAATTATAATAATAAATAATATTTCATACGAAAAGTGTTTTTGAATATATAATTCTGAACTTGTGAACAATTTCATACAGCTATGTAAATCAGCTAGCGCTTGTATACCAATACAATTTGTTGGATGCAGTTGTGACAGTAAAAAATCACAACATGCATCTTTTATTTCTTGTAACTGTAAGAGATTTGCTGCTGGCAATAAAATCTTTAGAATGAATAATAAACAAATTAAATAACTTTGCTGTATATAATAAAATCAAACTTGTCAATTGTTACCTGTACATTGTTTTCAGTAATAGTGATTTCTCCGGAATAAATGAAGTCTACTATAAGTTGTAAAGCAATAGAATTTAACTGTCTGAAAATAACAAGATCTCTATTACTTTCTGCAAAATTTGTGAACATCGCATGGAAATATGGACTAGCTGATGCTAAAACAATTTTATGTCCAAATATTATTGTGCCATCATCTGTTTCTAGTTTAATATCACAAAAAAACTCAGATCTAAAAACAAACATTTATTACTTATATTTATCTAATAGTTTAAATTATGTACTTCTTACTTGCGCAAGGAATGTAATGCTTCATATGTTTCTTTATATGATGATTTTTTAAACACGAAACTCACTGGTTCATGTATACTGGTTTTTGATATTTGCTTTATATCTTGCATTGTTAATGAATATTAAATCCAGGTCTTGAAGGAATTAATACAACTATTGGAATCCAAGTTTCTCTTAAATATACATACAATAATTAAAATAATACGGGAAAAATAATTTATTTAAAATTAATGGATTCTAAAATATTATGAAATAACTTTTGTAAATCATAAATAGGGATGGGAATTTAATTAAGCCTTAAAAAACTCAAAAATTGAATTCTATAAATGACTTTTAATTTATTTTAAATAGCTTCAAAAATAAGAAAAAAATTTAAAACTTAAGCTGTATTGTGTAGTAAAAGTTAATATAATATATTAAATAAGCAAGTTTTTGAGGCATTAATCTCAGTGGAAAAACCTTGTAAATAACAATAAAATTGTTATTGACAAAAAAGTATTATGCTATATACTTCATTATTCGTACCACTGTGGTTGGATGTCAGTCAAAACTCGAAAGTTTCTTGTTAATCGCAATTTATGTTCACTAAACAAACTAATTGTTAAAAATGATCTAAAAACAAAAAAAAATACCAAAATAACATTAAAAAAATGTCTTTAAAGAGTAAAATTGTCTAAAATTGCAAAAATAATATTACATTAAAATAATTAGCATTACCAAAAACAATTTTTTTGTTTTGGAACACCAAAAAAAAAAAATGACATTGCATCAAAATTCCAGCCCTAATCACAACACATAATATGGTATTATATTGGGTTGATTAGTATATTTTCAATAAAATACTGTTAAATTCAATGCAGTAATATATTCTTAAGCTAATAGTAATTCAACTTAAATTCAGTGACAGCTATGGAATTAAAAAAATCTGATTATTTCAGTACAATATAATATTAACACAATATTAAAAATTATGGTTTTATTCAACAAAATTCAAAAAATAAAATACCTAGGTATTTAATATATTATTTACATAACTTATAGTCACAAAAAAAATATTTATTTATAACTTTTACTTTTTTTGAAAACGATATGATTTTTTTAATTTCTCATTCCAAAGAATATTTTTTTTAAGAATTATTAACCTAATACATATGAACGAAAGACGAGAGTGGACGATAACGGTAGAGTGCAGATGACGACAAATGAACAATAATTGTTCTTGGATCATAATTTTGTTACATAAAATGATATATTAAAAAATTTAAACTATGAACTGACACTTAAAGAATTTACAGCTTAAAAGGCAAGGAACATTGAAGTAATGTCATTGGATACTCCTTCTATATCATGTAATCACACCTAGTACATAAATTTATTTAATTTGCTTATTGTATCATTATGAATGCAGATTGTAAACGTTTTTATTTTATTTTTTTATATATATACATAAAAAAAAAATTTAATATAAAAGAAGACTTAATGGCCATTTATTTATTATTAAGGTATACAACAATTAATAGTATTTTTGTAATTTAACTATATTATTATTAATTATATAAAATTATGTAATAGATGTAGATTAGTAGGCAATTTAAATTTGCTCAGTTTTTCTAAATGTGTACATAAGATATTTGTTTTAAAGTGATTATATTTTTAAAATTTAAAACTTATGACAAATTAAAAAATTATGTATATTTGTTGACGTTGAAAAATATATTAAATAGCACTGTACCTGTAAATTCATTAAATATGTAACTACGTGTTATAGAATATTTAAAAGTCAAAGTCAATTACATGAAAAATAAAATTCGAGAGTTTATCGATTAATCATAAATTGATGGTTTTAAAATATGGATATCGTTGACTATCAATTTGAACTCAAACTTTAAAACTGATCTTTTTAAAAGTTCGACATAAGACTGATATAGACGATAGTATATTTTCAAGAATGTACGACTTAAATTAAGTTTTATTAATACTAATACTAAGACTATTCAACTTTGATAATAGTTAAAAATATAACATACAATATATGTATAAATATACATTATAAACAGTTAATTATGTTGGTTATTTGGCTTGGTTAAATTATACATAAACATAAAACATAAACATACCTGAATGTTAAACTAATTGAGCTAAATGATCATTAATTGTTGAAAATACAAACATTACTAACTGGAAAAATCTTATTTAATATAACGAACACAATAGACGAAAATAAATCGTGCCGACTGCCGACTATTGACTGATGACTACACGCAGTGTTGCCAAAATGCATACATGAAAAGAAGCAAATATTATTTGTAATAATACTAGAAAAACCTATGTAATTTTTTTTTTCTTTAAGCTAGAATAAGAAAAATAATTTCAAAGTATAAATATAACGTATTGAAAATACCACTCAATTACTATATTTAAATAGGATAAAATTATGAAATACACAAATTATAAATTCCACTCTCAGACTACATGTAGTTTAATAATAGTACCATCATAAACTTAAAATAAAAATACATCGATTTTCAACTTCAATATCTTTTCAGATGTAGGAAAGTCAATCTATTTAGTGCTTTGGAGTAGGAGAGAATCAAAGGATGTGTTAAATTTGAATTCAATGATTAAAATCAGCAGTCAACCTACATTATTAAGTATATATTATGATATTATTGATATTAAATTAACTCATTTTACTATTATTATACAGTAGGTAATGAATTAATTTTTGCCGAAAATGTCATTGTATGTATAAAATACAATAATATACTTAAAATGTTTCAACCATCCACAAAAAACATTTTAAAATTGCAACGAAGTAATCATCATTTTTTTTTATTTAAATATCAAATTTCATCCAAATTTGAACTTAAAAATATGTCTATAAAAAAACAATTAAATAAATATATTTTTTTGATTTTTTGGTTACATTATTAACGGGTTTAGGACATTTCACCGCGACCGTTTCGCCGCGAAGGGCTAACCTCCCCACAAAATATCAATAAGACCAATTATGTACCCACCTATCATTTAATATAGGTATAACAAAAGATATTAGGTACAAAGATTATACAATTTTTTCAAACCTCACCCCCGAATATTTCATGCGTTTAACCCCGATTATCATATTTTTGATTTTGAAACATAAAT
>JACXSJ010000522.1:0-168377 GCA_014851325.1 Pentalonia nigronervosa | reverse complement strand
ACAAACGCTTTTATTTTAGAATCCACAATAAATAATTCAAAATCAAAAATATGATAATCGGGGTTAAACGCATGAAATATTCGGGGATGAGGTTTGAAAAAATTGTATAATCTTTGTACCTAATATCTTTTGTTATACCTATATTAAATGATAGGTGGGTACATAATTGGTCTTATTGATATTTTGTGGGGAGGTTAGCCCTTCGCGGCGAAACGGCCTGCGGCGAAATGGTCTGCGGCGAAACGGTCCGCGGCGAAATGTCCGGGTCCGCTTTTAATGCCCCAAAACGTGATGACAGATATAAAAAGATAAATAAAAATACACAATTCTATTGTAAAATCAATACAAACATCACTCCGTTCAGAAATTAAAACGACTTGACAGTCGAAAAGTGAAAATTTGAAACAGGCAACAGCACATTGGAGATAATATAATTTATACTAATATCTATTAAATATCATAGCCATGTTAAATATATAATATTCATTATTTTACTAGGTAAAAATGTAAAATTCACATATTATGTGTATAATAACAATATTATATTTTATATTTGTGGTAAAATATGGTAAAATCACATAACAATATTCTCCCATGGTAAAATCCAGAATAAGTATTCTGTGGTAAAATGGAGTGGAGTTGTATTGTTTGGTCATCAAATGATTTTGATAAAATAATATTAATAGGTCTGGGGTTTTTATACCGCTATAAATACTACATAATAAATTTAATTTAATCTTTCTGTTTGGATACTAATATTTATAGCCTTGGGTTTTAATAATTTAGAATTGTATAATATGATATGATATTTTTAGGACTATTGATTATTTAGCATCGTACTCATTGTAGCATGTAGTCAGTGTTGCCGAACTAACTATTTTATAGCTAAATCTAGCTTTTTTGAATGGATGTCTACCAATGGAAATATTGATTTAGTAGGTAACTATTTAAATGGCATTTTGTACAGTAATTATAAAGACAATACAGCTGTTTTAGCTTTTTCTCAAAAACTAATTTTTTTCTTTAAGATGCTATATATTAATAGATAATATGATTATAAATAACTTCCTATTACAACCATATGTAATAAAGAATATAATCTATTCTCACATCTAAAAGATTAAGAATATCTTATATTATCTATAAGGAAAATATACGCAATAGTCCGTAAATAACAGATCGTGTCACTAAAACTAACTTATGATAGTAATTAGCACGGTTGTAAGTATAATCGTATAATATCTACAACCGTAATAATTAGTAATTAGTCTATCATATATAGTTGTTACTGGTGGTGTGAAACATTTATAGTATTCCAAAAATATATTTTGAAGAAACAACATACAAAATAACTTGATATTGATAATAATATTATTACTAAGGCATTTCAATAATATTTCATATGATAGCAAAACAAGTGACATTATTCTATGTACTTTTTACCGTGTAAAATTTGTGAAAATAATATAATATTGTGTCATAAATCGGTATAAAACAATAATTACCATTAATGCGTATTTTACCCAATAGTGATAAATAAGGTGCGGATTTTTATGTAAATAGTAAATACCTATATCATTTTATTGAATCTAAATTTTTTAATTCTGATAGGTTTTAAAATCCGGCTTTTTTGTTTCTCATTGTCATCGTTTACCAATAATGTATACAAAAAAATAAAAGTAATGACCTCAACGCATGGACTAGATCCAAAAGGCTATTAGAAACCACCCCTGATATAAATGATCAGAGGACTTTGGACAGTTAAATAGTGATGAGAATAATCGAATGATTAGTAAGTAGTTAAAATAATAATAATCGAGTATGGTTTATGATTTACATTGCTTGAACTGGTCATATAAATAATCAAATGGTTATTTATAAGTGTGTAAATGTGAAATGCATTTACAATCCAAATATTTATATTTAAATATGTTATACTGAATAGTGTGACGATTACCAATACCGGGAATTATACTAATTACTAATGGTTAAAATAAATAATAATACAATACGTGGGCAGTCCCATTCTTAATTTAGTACCCAAGGCTTAAATTATTTTATTTTATTAATAAATCAACAAGGATTTTGTATTTTATATTATTTTAATTATATCTTTAATTTAAAATTGAATACTATAATATTGTTTGATAAATATTTATGAAAATTAAATGATTCCTGTCAATTATGTAGTTTTATACATTTTGATAAATTTATAACATGCAATTTTATCGAATAATTCAATTAATTTGCTTTTGATAAATATGTCCGATACCATTATTTCGATTATCAAAATTATTCAATTATTCCCATCACTACTGTTAAATACAAAAAAAATATCATGATATAGTAAAACTAACAGAGCGATTGTATAAGCCATAGATTGGTACGTTATTATATATTATTTGTAAACGATGACAACGAAAAATAAAAAAACGGCAATAGTTATAAAAAATTGAATTTTCGTGAAATTGATTTTTTATACGTAACGTGTTTATTGTAATTTTTTAATCATAAATTTTATTTATGAACAATTTATGTTTTTAAGTTTTAAGTGTTTATTTGATTCATATCGATTATTATCTTTTACTTGGTAAAAAAGTTCAAAAATGAAAAACAAAATAAGATTTATCAAAAGTTTTCTTATACTGTTAAAAAAAAAAGGTACACAGATCGTAAAAATGTTGCAATAATGCATTATTATGGTTATAAGCGTTTGAAAATATAATGTTGAAAATACTGCACTACTTAAAAACGACAAAATCATAATTTTAGTGATTATTTAAAAAAATATGAATCATAAAAATTAAAAACCTAGCTAGTTTTTTTCGAATACCTATTAAAATTGTCTTCATATTATGTACTCCTATAATTTTCAAAATATTTTAACTAATCTTGTATTAGTTTGATTCATATTTTGAATACACTTGAAATTCTTAATTTTTTTTAGTTTTCATTTGTACATAATATGTTAATTGTATTCAACTTAATTCATTGTATAACCAAGTTCTTGAATATTGTTATACAATGCTCTTCATACGTTGGACCATAGATTTTAGATATTATAATCAATGATTGTACCAAATGCAATTTATAAGCATCAAAAATATATAGATAGTTATATTTTTGATAAAATATATTAAAATTGAAAAACACAATGTAAAATTATTTAATTTAAACGGTCGCGGCGAAATGTCCTAGACCCGTGTCTAAGATTAAAATTTCGACAAAATATGTAAAAATCACAAAAATTTGCAGATTTTTTTGATTAGAAAATCCATATAAATTGTCCTGTTTAAATCTAAGATTTAAAAATTTAACACAGTTTTCCTTAAGTTTTTCAACTTTACACAAAACATTTTTTGTCCCTATTTGTTTTTGTTATATTACATTATTATGTATTATTGTTTGTTCGTGAACAAAATTTACGTCTCCTGCTTCAATTTTGTAATCCAAATTTTATTTTTATAGTTTTTAGGTATTCCGAAATCATTTAGATAATAAAATGAATAGATAATTTTATTTTGAAAACAGATTATCACTTACAATAATGATATTTTTTCATACTTGATAAAATAATTTTTTTCTTAGTAAAATAATAAATAATAATTACATTTTTAAAATTAATTTTTTTTTATACATTTTATATAATTTTTTTTTTATTATTTGAAAATTTACAATCTATATACAATTTAATATAATAAGTAAATGTGTTGATAGTTATTGGACGTGAACACTTGAGGGAAGGGAGTGTCCAGTGACACTACTTCCAAAAATATAATTTTTAGTGCAATATTAAGCGCTTATATGGATGTTTTTAAGAGCATATTATAGCACCTATATCAAACTTTTTTAGAGCTACAAGTTATAAACCCTGGTGATAATGAATTCTGTTAGTTGGTATTCAATATATATAGAAAGTTGTGAATATTTATAATACTTCCATAATTATACCGTATAATACATGAAATTAGTATTATGGGTTGTTTAGTGTCTTCAATAAATGTAATAAAATCATTATAGATAAAATATTTTTTCAATTTAATTGGAAATAACTGTTATAACTTCGTATAGTCTTACAATTGATACAAATTCGTACAATATAGGAGTTTTGCAGGGACTTGCAATTTAAGGTCATTACACCCGATTTGTCATTATAAACGGTTTCTACTGTAGTATGAAAATATAAAGATCTCAAAGGGTAGTGTGGAGGGACGAAGCACCTCACTTTTACGTATATGATTCAATGCCTAACGGAGGGGCCTTAAATAATTTCTAAATACACTGCTGTTTACATGGTATGTATTTTTCTTTTTATTTCTTTTGTGCCCAACAAATTTTTATCATTCTTTGTCGAACCAATGATTGTTGCTTTGGATGAAATGATACTGGAACCATACATGTGCGGTATGGATTTAATTGGTTGTGTAAATAAATCCAATCACTTTGTGGTGGCAAGTGCTAGTTCAAATTTAAAGTCAATTATATGGTTTTAATGAAGCTTTTTGGGAGCCTGATATAGAAGATCAATGATTTGAAATAATTAAAACTACCTATATAGTTAAAAACTTTCTACCAATTTTAAAGTTGAGACTGTAACTGTAATAATATATAACTCCGGTTATAGACATTTCAGTAATAACAACTACTATTTTAATATTAATAAATTTGGTTTAATTTATTTAAAAAACAAATGTAAATGGTAAATCATTAACTTCATATTTTTTGGTGGCTTCCTTTCCATTTATAAATTATTCGTATAATATAACTCTCCTATTTAAATCGAAATAAACTTGTTTAATTATACAGTATTATACTATAATATATTGAAAATAATATAAAAAATTAAAAATTAATTCAGAAAAGTATTTCTGCATGTTGGATATTATACATTTATATTTTATAAAATATCTAAAAACAACTAAAAAAGTATTTTATACCTTCATACATATAAGTATATTATATACTATTAAATTTATTTTTAGTCAATTGATAGAAAATGAAAATGTTTTATGAAATATTAAAAAAACTGCAAATAATAAAAAACAAAAAATATCATACATTATGAGAAAATATTTATATATTGTAACAAAAAAAAATTCATGAATGCTGATAAGTTTTAAAATATGCTGGCTTATTAATGGTTACATAATGTACAATTTTTCATGCATTATTTATTGAAGCTGTGACCATGGTCTGGTATAGGTGTTGGGGCTGTAAAATTCTACAGTATTAAAGTTAGAATATGTGATACTTCCACTAACGACATACAATAAACCATCTAATACGACAACTCCTATATTGTAAATTTAACTTGAATTCAATACGTTTAAAAAAAAAAAAAAGATTCATAAAATAATTAATATTATTATACATATAGTTTATACCTGAATTTGGTCTGAATGTTTCAACACTACTCAAAAAAATGTAATCCATCAAAATCACTTCCAGCATACAGTACACCATCTAAAACTCCTACACCTAAATACTAGCCATACATACACATTTATTATTTTACTTTTCTTGAATAACAATGTGCTTTTTGTAATAGTGGAGTGCGGATGATGACAAGTAAACAACAACAGTATTTATTTTTGTATCAACATTTTGTGTACAAAAAACTGAAACCTTCAAACTAATATTTTAAGAATTTTCTGTTCAAAATGCAAAAAAAAAAACTTTAATATAAAAAAAGATTTAACTGATTTATTTGTTGCCCAATTATTTGTTATAGTATTATACTAATAATAAATTGTATTTTTATTATTATTCAACTATAATATTATATATAATTATATAGTAGATGTAATAAAATGCACTTTGTAATTTAAATTCGCTCATGACTATAAAATGGCTCAATATTTGTTTTAAAGTGGTAAAGTGGTTATATTTTTAAAATTTAGAAATCTTGATAAACTTAAAATTACGTACATTTGTTGATGTTAAAAATATATTAAATAACAAAGTATCAGTACCACTCATTTAATACGTAACAATGTGTTATAGAATATTAAAAAAACCAATCACATGAAAAATAAAATATGATATTAGGATTTACTAATTTATCGATTAATCATATCAACATTTCGATATGTTATCTATCAATTAAAACTGACCTTTTTATAAGTACTATATTACAACATGCAATCGATAGTATATTTTTAAAGTACGCTTAGATAAGACTTAAATTATACAAACATTACACAAATAACTAAATTGTTGATTGTTGAAACTTATAAACTGCCAAGATTTCACCACTTAATATAACAAAAATGTTGCACAAAAGTTGTGCAATTTAAAAATTGCAAATTATAAAATTCAGAGTACTAATTATTATTTTATTAAAATTATCAAAATTATTGTTATTGACATTTTTAAATTTGATAATAGAACAATAAAATTTTCTTCCATATAAACATATCTTCGGATTTTACCCAGTAAAATAATGAAAATAATAAAATAATATATGACTATATTTTATATATTATCTCCTGATTGCTATGTGGGCATGTACTGTTTCGACTGTTAAAAATAATTTTGAATGTTTAGAAATCTCCTCTGACCAATGTACGCAATTAAATGAAACATTGTACATTAGTTACATGTAAGTTTTAGTGTATCGTGTACATATGAGTTAAATAAAATGATTTTTTATAATTATAAGAGATATTGAAAATGTATTATTTTTATAAAATATCAGAAACAACTAAAGTGTATTACACTTTTATATATATATATATATTATATTATATATATTTTATTATTTTATATATTATGATATTTAATTTGTTTTTGGTCAAAGGAATATATCCAGTTGTTGGTCATGCCCATCAGATCATGAAACACAGAATTAATGCAAATTAAAGCGCGAGCAGGGTCAGATTAGGGTAATTTATAGATTCTAGGAACATTTTTAAGACATATTATTTGTATAATGTACTTATTAATAAATTCCTTAACTTATATGAGATGCCTCTTTATTATAATGTATAAATAAGAAATTAAAGCTTATGCAAAATATTGGTAAATCCTTAGATAAATTATACTCATAAGTGTTGGAGAAAGTTACCAAATACAATCATAAAACTGTTCATATTACATATTAAATTTCCAAATAAAAATGTCCTATACTCCATTCCACAAAAGAAAGGCACTGTTTCGTGCATGCAGACTGAGCTCCATACTGCTGCCGAACAGTGGAATCCTCTTCTATGTGTAATCGATCATTGATGACGGCTGTGCGTTATTAGCTCACGTGTACCAGCTAGTAGTAGATCTAGGCAATGTGAGGCGTGGGAAAACGTGTCGCTGACTAGTTTTCATCAAGACGTGGTACCTTTTTTTTTGTGAAATAGAGTACGGTTCTGATGATTAGTGATAGATTTTAATTTAAATTCAAATTAAATAATAAGTCATAATATCAATGAAATTTGTATTATACTTGGTAAATTAAAATACTTTAGGAGTACAAAATTATAGTTTAGCATACAATTTAACGCTTAGTGCTTAATTATGAAATAATACATTAAAACAAATTATAAATAAATAAATAAAAAACAAGTCTGCCATGTTTTTTAATTACTATCCCAATTTTTCAACAGATTCCTGAATGTCATCTATTTGCTCTTTCAGTTTGTTCCATTGACTAATAGACAATGATATGCCTATAAATATAATATTAATATTTAAAACATCAATTTATTTAGAAGTAAATAATATTTTTTTTTTACCTTTTTTTCCAGGAAGTATTTCTCCGTTCTTCTCATAGAATTCGCGGATGTCAACGAAAAGTTTACCACGAAATTCTCTTACTTTAACAAAACGATTTCTATCTAATGCAAAAGAATGCTCTTCTTCATTTGAGCTGGTTTTCTTGGAACTTCCCTTATCAGTAGGTTTAGATTTCTTTGGTGGAGGATTTCTCTAAAATCAAATTAATTTCATTTAAAACATAAAAATTTAATTGTACTAAATATTACAATTATTTAATATGTATACTTCTAATAAATAATATCACATCATAAGAGTAATTTAGTATTTTATAACCATACATTATTGATTTTAAATTAGTAAATTACTCAAATGATGCATGTATGGTATCATAAATAAATTAAAAAAAAATATTTAAAATTTGATTTTCATGAATGCATTCTATTAAAATATAGTAAGAAATTTTTGATTCTCAACGAAGCAAAGAATGTATTGATTTTACTATGCTGTTTTTTTTTTTGTCTGTTACCATGTTTTAGTGCAATAAAAGTTCTCTGATTTTCTTTATCAGCATATTTTCTTATAGGAAAGTGAATCTAGTTGATACTTTAGGGGGTCAAATTATTTCTTTATTTTTGAATCGTATTATTATTAGGTACATACCTTTTATTTAGTATTTAATAAATAAAATAATGAAAAAAAGCATGTATAAAAACAAGATGGACATTTAAATTTTTTATAATGATGCTAATAATTAAGTAGCGTTTACAGATTTAAATAAAACTGATCATTAAGGTTGTTTGAAATGTAAACTTTAAATAATGTGGGTATTACTGTCAATTGACTAACAATTATTGATTAAAATTCAATTAATAAAAAATTAAAAAATGCACACTTGTTTTGTATGTAATCAGTTATATTTTATCAAAACATTGAAAGCCTTTTGGATTTATAATTGATTTCCTACACAGGTGGCCTCTCGTGAGCTAGGCTGACCCGCAGTATTAAAATCCTTAGTCACTGATCATAAAATTGTCTTTTACTAAGTAGAGTGTGCAAAGTAGGTACCATACTGTCGGCTTTCCAAGTTATCGGACTGTATTTATTTTTACACGATAGTGTACAGACAATTCCCGGGGAAAAGCCAGAATGCATGACATTTTTTTCAATCAAAAGGTAGCACCTCATGACAACCCATCATATTGAACAGTTTATTTTTCAACTGCAGCATAAATAAAACTTACGTCATCGGGTCCGGAATCGGATGAAGAGTCCTCTGAGGCGCTACGTTTGGACTTCTTTGGTGCCATTGCGATTTTGTAAATGTGTTTTCTATAATGTAAAAAACTGGAATAACCAAACCGCGAATGGGGATGGACGACAAATATTAATACTGAAAAGTCGAAATACAGCTGTCAACAACACCGACAACCTATGACAAGGATTCAAATTGTATTAAATTTATTTTGCTATAAAAACGGCAACTAATGTCATAAACTCATAAACCCATAACCTCAAACGCGTCGTTACAGTGCGACCGATAAGCGTCGCCGTTTATTACCGGATGGATATATTGTATCGTCCAACGGAACAGCCCTGCGGATCGTAAAGTTTTCGTGCCGCGCGTGTATTTCCCGCGTACGAGTTTAGTCACGTTCAGACACGTTTCCACGTCGTTTCGCATTGTGCTTGTTGGCTTTTGCGGCCGTTCTTGAGTATTGCATACTGCCCTCACAAAATTCAGACGAACGTCTTGTCATAGTTGTTAAGGTAAGTCTTTTGTTCTGATGACTTCTCGTAGGCAACAATACAAATTTTTTTATCAAAATTGTATAGAGTCCGGTGGCGGTCTTAAAGACATTATGACCGAATTGACGCAATTATTTGGGGGATGCACTTGGCATCCCCTTTAAATTTTAGCACCCCTGGCTGACTGGTTAGTCTCAAAATGTAAACAATTAGTACTTTTTTTTTATTTTTTATAATATTATGACTATTTTATGGAATGAGCTTTTCTATGCCACAATAAAAGTGCCGAAATCGGTAATGCTAAATACCTGTATTAATAAAATGCCAAGAATTGTATAAGTATATGTAACAATAAACAACTACAGTTGTGACTTAGAATATTTTCTGCTTTTAGTCTTGAAAACATATTGTAATATTTAGGTTATTTATTAAGTTACGCTGGCAATAGAAATATCTTAATTTTATTAAAAGTGAAATAAATAGGAAGGGAGTAAGTCTCTATTATGGTCATAATATACTCTTCCATCGATTCCATAATAATACTATACTTAATAGTACCTAATTATTTAGTAGGTATTCGTTCTTGTTTCACCCCAGTCGTGGATCCTAGGAGGGGGGAGGGGTGATAGTCTCCCTCCTGTAGAATCTGGTAAATTCTAGGATATCTGATTTTGACAGCCAATAAAACTTGTCATTATCAGACTTAGGCTGAGATTTTATGCAAGATCCCCCCCCCCCAACGTAAATATATTCTATATATTTGCGCCTGTATCACCCCCTATGATAAATTGATGATTGATACAGATAATATGGAGCAATGCGCTTTCTTTGTATTGTCCGTTGGAAACACGGTGAGTGTAAGGGTAAATATCGATGTAACGTCTTCTGTTTCCTTATATTGATCTAATCGTAAAGTATAAACCTGTTGATTAATACAATTATATTTACAATGAATTTAGTAAGTCGATATCGAGAATTCTGAATTTGTATTATATTTTATATTTTAAAATATCTTCCATTTTTTTTTTTGAAATTTTACATTTATAGATGCAAATTAAATTACCCGTAACATAATAATTTATTTTTAGTTTTTAGCTAAACAAAATATTTAAATGCAATTTTTGGTATTTTTTCATATTTTCTGATTGTAGATAAGTAAGCTGTGATTGACCCGTTTTTGATAAACAATATTAAATTATTAGGTATTGAAAAAATGAAATAAATAAATTATTAGCAATAGATTACCAATTATTAATTATTAACTTATAACTAGGCTATATAGTATTTAATATCATTCGTATGTCGTATCTATTTATTTATCTTTAAAAATTGTTGTACCTACGTAAAATTCTGGATCCACAGTCGGATTGAACTCAGTTCTTCATGGTGGCTCTTCTCTATTTATAAAATCTACTATTACATCTGTCATAGATAAATTAGGTGATCAGCAGACATATTTATGTATTTTGCGCCGCAGGTAAGAAAACAATTTCTCCCCCTCATCTTAAACATTTTTTCAGCAGTAATAATATATTTGTAAAAAGATATATATATATTGTGCATATTATGTAGAAACTAATTCATTCTTCTCTTTATGTAAAATCTAATAACATATTAGAAAATTCCCAACATACATACAAAATACATACCTATACACTGATACACATAATGCAGTTGTATAATATAAATATATTTATTATAATGTACCTATAATAATTAAATTTGAATGAAGGAAATGTAAAAATTATTATGTCGAGCTTTTTCATTGGAAAATGTATCAATTATATCATTGTTATTTAATTTATTTGTCAAATCTGACTTTATGGTTAAAACAGCTATAGAGTTTTTCGTCAGAAGTTCTTGATCTCAAATAAGACTTAATCTTTTTATAAGAAGAAAAAGACTTTTCTGCAGAACAGTTAGAAATAGAGTTTATTAACGCAATTTTTACATTGGATACAAATATTGATAATTATTTTGAATGATCAGTGAGTATATTTTAAGTACAGTAACTCATAATTTGGCATATTTAATAAAAATAATGAACACAGTAATAATTTTATTATTTGTATTATTTTTTTTTTTTGTTTACGGCCTTTTAGACCACACATCCAAACATAACTTCCTCCATCCATCTCGATTTTGTGCCAAAATATGCCAATCTCCATCCAGATAAAGGTCTGCTATATCATTTTTAACGCAGTCCTCCCATCTCATTCGGGGTCTCCCCAAAGGCCTTTTCCCTCTAGGATTTTCTTGTAGCACCGTCTTTATCAGGCCTTCCGGTTTCCTCCACGCGTGACCTGCCCATTCCAACCTTTTTCTTTTTATTTCATTCACTATATCGGGTCTATTATATAGGTCATATAGTTCATTATTATGTCTTTTTCGCCATTCTCCCGTTTGTGGATCTCGACAAGGCCCGTATATTCTTCTTAATAATTTTCTTTCAAAAACCCTCAATTTTGACTCTTCAGTTTTCCGTACAGTCCAGCATTGTGCTCCATACAAAACTATTGATCTTATTAGTGTAGTGTATAGTTGGACTTTAAGCTATTTGTATTATTATAATTTTTTCTTATCAGTCCCCAAAATGTACCACCCCTAAAATTTTTCCACCCGGGGCCCAAAGCTTATCTTCCCTTGTCTCCTAAATACGTCTCTGCATGGTGATTAGCACCATTGTATCAGAATATAAGTGTAGGTATAATAACTATCTATTGAACTATTTTTTATATAGAAATGGTGCTATTCCATTTCTGTCATAAGTGTGTGAAACGGTATTCCCTGATTGGTCAATAATTGACAACTCATGTTATCGATCAATAGACACCACAGGTTACTGTTAATTTGAAATATTCCAACTCAATGGACGTGTGGTTAGATTAGCATTTATCGATACCGCATGAAAACAACTGTGACCAATATCAAACAAAATATTACCTATACTAAAATCACGAACAATTTCGTATCTACGACCTACAGTGATAGCGAAATGGCCCCTTAAAGATTTAAATCACAAATTTTAGAAATCCTAAATTAAACTTAAAAATATACAACAGCGTTATTAAAAATTATTTTAGTAATGTAGCAGATAATTGCAATCGCAAATTGATTTCGCTAAGACAGGTTGTCAAAACGTCGATTCGCACAATTGTTCCGCAATTTTTCGGTATCTAGAATCTTAATAAATCGTATTTCCTGTTAGCTATCACTTAAATATTTTATGCATTTTAACTAGTTGGTTTTTAAATAACTTTATCAATTAAATTAATAATGACCAAAAATTCACCAACTGGATATAATGCTTATTAATATGTTTTATGTTGATTGGTATTTACTAGATGAGGTGTAATACAATATATACATTATCATCGTTCAAATAGAGTAAACATGTAGATAATAATATGTGTTATTTAATATTTAACATAAGAAAATAAGATTCAAGATTTGGATGGGTCATCAATCATCACTGTGGCAAATTTTTTTATAATTTTAAGCTATTGAAATAAATAAATAATATAAACTAAATATTTTGTAAATAAATCATTGCAATTTGCACTTGCATTCCAAATAATCCGATTCTGATTAATTGGTAGCGACAATAGAGTTGTCGTAAAATACCATTAGGCATTATCTGAAGAAATTCACGTACCTATAATAATTACAAAATAAGATTTATTTGCTGAACACTTGTTAGATATAGTAAATAGTAATAAATTTTATTTTTCAATTTATGTTAAGATTAAAGACGTGCATACCTTGGCCAAGGTATTATAATTTAGTGTTATATTATGTTTTAATCAATATTCTATTGGCTAAATAGGTACATACAGTTATTTAATAAAAATTACAATATATTATAATTTATTAAATTACACCAAATAATAATTCTAAACTATAACTGAGTCATTATTATGATTTAATAATAGTGAGAGTTATATATTTAAAATTACCTTTTAAATTTCAATCTGCAGCAATTAGTTTTAATCTATATAAGTTAGCTGTAGGTTATACATTTATAATATCAATATGTGCTTTAACTTTATAACGTTAAGATTTATTAATCAATGAAATAATATAATAAGTTATTTCTATCAAGATCGTATCCTAAAATACATTTGGGGGTTAGAGTCTGAACACCTGAACACTCCCAACCTTAATAATATTACGGTTTTTGATTCCAATATGCTTTACATTAAAATGTTGTTTTCTTTCAACAAAATATTTGTTTGAAATTATTTGTCAACCTAAAACATCTTTTAAAAATATACATTTTGAATTAATATGCAAGGGTTGTTGTTGCTGACAATGCATATGCAAATTTTGGAAAAAAATATTTTGATTTCTAGTTGATAAAGCAATATACTAATGTTTTTTCTACAAGTTTTTTCAATAAAATGTATTTGCATACAAATTACATACTTTGCAGTCAAATGTACTTACAAAAAATACAATTTGTGACAGGAATACGAAATCCCATGTATGAAATTGAAAAATAATTTATGTTAATAATAACAATCTCATTGAATATGCAAATTAATTGATGTACAATATTAAATATATAGATATTGCGTGTACTTTCTACTTATACATTATCATTATATAATTCATGATTATGAGTATAATAGTTATTATGTTACACAATGATTTTATGACCTTTTATTGAATAAAATATTGTATTAATTTTAAATTTATTTGTGAGTAGTAAGGTATGTCTTTGGATATATTATATTTCTATCAATTAGATTAAAAAAATAGGTAAGCTATTATAATAATCGATAAATCATAAAACTTTAATCTATAAACATCGTGATTGCACGAGTAGGGCTTAACATAATGATATTATTTGTAATTTATTTAAACTCAACTGTATATGTGTAATAGTGTATAGGCGGGAAAAGCATATTATAGTCCTGCTGAATTTGATAAAAATGTAATCTTTTCATTTTTTTATATCACTTTATATGTACTTTTAAAATATTTTATACTTCCTTTCTTTATCAAATTTATGTAGCCATTTTTATTTAGAAAGCTTACTACTTTTCTTATTCTTTCATCCACCTGTAATAAATAACGTTCCAAGCAGTACTTGAATATTAATGTTTTTCACAGAAAGATTTTCTTCTTCGTGTATACAGTAGTATATTATACTATATACACCAAACTCGGGTATAATAATATTCAGTGAGCTGACCTCGTTGAGGGAAACCGTCCACAGGGACGAATATAATACATTATACATCCATCTATTTTAACCGACTGTATATAATATATTTGTACTCATAAGATGTCCTACCGTGTTTATTCAAAGTTCACATTATAGTCTATTAGTATCTACAAAAACAATTAGATTTAGACTACTTATTTTCATCTATCTACTTTCGGATGTATACACGCATTTAATCGCTTTTAATGGGAACAAAATAAGTCTGTCAAAATATTTTAATTTTGAAGTAATGAAAGTGTTTGCAAAAATAAATAGGTATAATATATTGTCCCTGGATAAACAATTTTTTGGTGTTTTCATTTCATCGGCGAAGTTTGAACTATTTGAGAGCTCATCATCGCTTTGGTGAGCAAATATTTTATTATAATTTATTAATTTTTATTTCATATTATTCATTTGTGACTATAAATATTTAAAATAGATAAATATTATAATGTTATAACTTATACAAAATTTTTATTTTTTATATATTTGAAGTCAAAGACTTGAGATTTGAAACAAAAAAAAAGGAAATTACGAAAATTTAAAAAACAATGCATTTACAAAAGTGAAATGAATGTTTTTGTTCATATCAG
Source organism: Pentalonia nigronervosa (assembly GCA_014851325.1). Taxonomy (NCBI): domain Eukaryota; kingdom Metazoa; phylum Arthropoda; class Insecta; order Hemiptera; family Aphididae; genus Pentalonia; species Pentalonia nigronervosa. The sequence continues at coordinate 153,116 of JACXSJ010000522.1, read as the reverse complement.
ATTTGCTCAACAGATAAAAAATTACACTACTTCTGATATTTTAAGTGATTTATGAATGAGCCTTGAAGGATATCTACTTATATCCAAATTCTGAAAGAGCTCAAGGCATTTATGTCTTGACAGCAGCCACCAATTTCACCACTGAATGTTCATTTATTTGATGCCATAATTATATCATTATTAGTACCTAATATATCACCTATAAGGCTACAGGTTACATTGCTTTTTATTTTATTACTATGCAGTATTGTGTACCACTAAAACTAAAATGTTTTTTTTTTTTGTACCTCGGCGTGTATCTTTAAAATACATAAAATCAATTTTTATGTTAATCGTCGAAGTACCAATAAAAAGTTGTACACAAAACGAAATTAACGATTTTAAAACTAAAAACGTATTGAAGAGAAACTATTTATTGTAACTGAAATTTTCATAACAGTGATTTATAATATATATGAAGAACATTAAAAAAAAATAATTATCGTTTTCAATTTTCAGAGATATGTTTTCACAGCATTCATAATCAGGGTAGGATTAAGTCCAAGCAATAATATAACCTTAGGCTTATAATTTTTTAATAGCCTATCATGGAATGCTATAGATATCTAAGAAAAATGTTCATATATTTTCAACTTTTAATATTTTTCCCACACAACCTAATGTATTGGGTGACTCGCCTCATTTATCATTTGATAATGAGTTTATTTAAATTCTGATTTTTAAAGTTCTTAAGTAAAATAAGGATGAATTTTCAAGTAGCTATTAAGATTTTTTTTATACCAATTAAGGTATTAAGTTATGGGCTTATCTAAATGTTTTGAAAAGTATTCCGTTTCTGTTTATGAAATTAAAAATATATAGAAGTATTAGAAGTATCAAAAATATTAAAAAAATATTCTGTTATGAATATTTTAAAATTAGAAAATGAGTGTAGCATATAAAATGAATTACCGTTGTTGTGTATATTACATTGTAGAAATATATCGACGATAGTAGAAGTTCTCTGTTATCAATTATAATAACAAATAATTATTATGCTCGAAAAATCTGTTACTACGCATCTAAATCAAACTTTTTTAATTTTCTATGGCAATAATTAGTTTTGGGATGATGATCAACTCTCAAGAATATTGCATGCCTATGAAAAATTGAATTGAATTACAATATTACTAAACAAGTGTATGGTTTTATATTACTTTTTATGTGCTCGACTTCATACTTCCACAGTTTTATTTATACCTACAGTAGGATTTCTTTCTTGGACTTAGTTAAGACGTATCTACGTCCAACTTAATTTAATAACGTGATCCATACTATCATTGCACTAGAGTTTATTGACTAAATGGATATTTTTCTTATAATTGTACCATTAATATATCTCAAAAATATTATAATCTTCGTCTATCGACACAATCGTTTTCAAATCGAATTAGGGTTTTTTGGTGTGTGAAATTAATATACTAAATAAAATACCTGTGTTAATTTTTTTTAAAAAAATCAAGCATTATTTTACTTAGAGATTCATAAAATATTTTTGCTATTGACTCAAACTACTGTGTAATAATATTTATATATAATCTTGTTGTTAGACAAAAGACGGCAAAAGAATAGTCTCAGGCTCTTTATCTCTGTAGGTCTTACTTAGTTGTAATTACTATAGTATTATAATAATGGACCTCTTTTAACGTCCTTTTTCTAAAATCCACCACTGGACCATTCGGGTTTAATTATAATTTTATGTAAACGTAGTACGTACATTTCGTATAATATAGAGTTATCGATTAATAATTATTATTCTATGAGTATCGACTTCATAAAACATTATTATTGAAGAGTCTTGTATTTTGTTTGAATAGTGCATATGACATATTATGGTATGTTATTTTTTCGTGCGAACGAGCAACAAATACTGGGTAACCGGTTTTTCTCTTTGAATTTCAATCAACGAATAATTATTCAAAACGTATTGATCGCAGTAAAATGGTCGTCCATTTGTGAAAATATTTGGCGGTGAAGAGGGGTGTAAAAATAAAAAAAAACATGAATGCTTTTAAGGGCTCCGAATTCTACAGTTGTAGTAAATGTTTGCGATGATAAAATTGTTTTATTTTTAGTCGTAAATTAGTCACAATAATAGTATCTATTATAACAGACATATTACACGGTTAATACTTTTGCATTAAACTTTATATAATACATAAACTGACGATTCCGAGCAAAAGAGAATCGTGACTGTTTTTTTAACGGTTGTTAAATAGGAATTTTTTAAAAAACAATATTGAAACTTACGATAAATACACATATTTTATTTGACTGTATAGTACGTATATTTTATTACTGTAAGAAATAATCATAGTATTTCGTTATATTTACATTTTTCTACATACACATTTAATTAAAAAAGTTTATTTTATTAAACTCTCTTATAATATTATCGTAATTCTTTTCAGCTCAAATTGTGTTGGTTATTAAAAGAAAAAAAAACCATTGCATTGAAAGCAATAACTTACATGAACATATATTATACAATATGAAATTCTATTCATAATAAACTCTTACCGCTCTATATTGAAGTGAAAAATAAATATATATATTTCGTTTTATAAAATGAGAACTTTGTGTTTGAGAAGACGGATTAACATTTTTAATTTTTCCGTCATCGCGTGTACTTTTATTGTCTATATCTGCAATAGGTAAACCATGTATACGGAACACCCAGAATATATATTATTTATATAATAAATAATATTCTTTTATTATTTTGCTTGTAAACTTAAGTATGGAAAAATTATACAGATGATGTTAGAAGTACCTATACTGATGTTGAACCAGAAATAAAGTGTTTGGCTGTAAGGAGCTGGTTGGTAGAGATAATTTAATACCATGTCGAGGGGAACAGTGTGTTTTAATTTAGAGGAAAGTACAGTCCATCTTCGGGAAGGGAAATTTTTACTGATAATTCAAAAAGCTATAATATAATAGGTATCTAATATGTATATACTCTATGTACCTATAACTAACCAAATATAAGAAATTCCATATTTATTTTTGTTTTTGATAAGAATTATTATCATAAAAATGTAGGTAATACTATATACGTATAATGCATGAATTTTAATTTTCTGCTTTTGCTATCCATTGAAATTCTATAATATTATTCAAGCGTTTAGAATTCATTTAGTTCTGTTTTACTAGGTGGTATACACCCGATATATGTTTTTTTTTAAACTTTCGAGCTACCAATTAAAATATGTAGAAAACCGCAAAAACCAACACGATCATATTTTAATATAGGTAGTCGTTTAGTGTACATAATGACTTTCATCGAAGGACGTTTGAAAACAATTTAGCATTAATTCTGTTATCTACTTATATATTTAATTATTGGCCGCTGCACGCAGGTTTGGCATCTGTCGTAAGTGTCTATAAGCTCGTTGGTGATTAATTGTTTTGTCTACGAAAACAGCTGACATATATAAATATATTTATAAGAATAAAATATTCTCATCAATTTTAAGTTTAAAGAAACTTCCAGTTTTGTCACCTATATATCTATAGGTACTATACTTTAAATAGTAATTATATGCGCATTGGCGATACCGCGACGCATAATAACGTTTTATGCCTACGTATATTTCGTGGGTCTAAACAAATATGTATATATATATAGGTACACACACTATTCATTAATCACTTGTACGGGGCTCATGGGCGTTGCTTTTCGATATTTAAAGTTTATACTTTATACCAAAATATTCTCGATTTTTTTTTATTTATCGTGTATCTTCTTCGCAGGTATACGAATAATGTAAATAATGTAAAAACGCACTGTATTTCAGTGCAAAAATGTAATAAAATAAAATATTAGTGAATATAGGTACTATGCGTAGTTCTACGTAAAAAAAGTATTGTTTTGAATTTTAGATCCGACTGATATAATAGTAAGTAGTAGCACATAATATATTAGGTGATTAATGATTCACCAAGCATGTTTGCCTTCTTTTTTTTTAAAATAATGTTGCAGGTATTCAAAATCTGATTTTTGGAATTTTCAAATATGTTTATTTAAAGACCATATTTTCGAATTTTTGAGATTTTTTGTACTACTTAAGAAGTGTTCTGTGGAGGAGACATAAACTTTTATTTTTTAAATGAGAACCCTCTATTTAGCAGATAATTTTTCTAAAAATGTTAATGCATCAAAATCAAAATTCTAACGAGTAATTGTTAAGTTATTTAACTTCGTGTTGTAAGGACACTATTTTCATGATAAGTGTTTGGAAGATATGGGAGCAATGGTTATTTGAAAATGTTAGTAATTAATATTAATCTATCAATATTTATAATTCGTAAAAATGCTTTAAGTGAAATAAATATTAGACCCAATATTACATATATTTTATATTCATGTACAACCATTTTTAAGGACCTTAGTGTAAACGTTTTAAAAACTACGAAACTACTCGTTTAAATTTTGAATGGGTGTATAAAAATTAAAAAAAAAAAATTATTGACTAAATAATTTGAAAAAAGGGAGGGAGTTGTTATTTGAAAAACAGAAATTTATATCACCATAAGACACTCCTTAAGTAGGTAAAAAACAAAAAGTCTCAAGAATTTGAAAATTAATTTATTATTAAAGGAAAAAATAGCAAAATAGCGGTTGAGCATACTTGGTGAATCACTCTCTACATTATAATAAACTTATATATATCTGTTCAGGTGCTAATACCATAGATAGAATTTTTCCGTTATCATAGTGAAATATGCAAAGAGGAAACTTCGGCAAACAAGCATAATATTTTGTATTATCAATATTATATTGTGTACTTATTGTTTAGGTAAATACGTTTTTTTTTGTTTCGATTTTGAATTACATAAGCAGTATACGCTTTTAATTTATCGTAATATATATATATATCTTTAAGTCATGTGTGTCTTTGTTTTTTTCACGAAAAATGTATGTTCTATATATTTACTTTAATGTAGTACTTAAGTAGGTATCGCTAGTACTTGTCAAAATATTTTTATAAAACACCCAAAATAGAGAAGAATTTCAAGTATGTATTTTCAAACCATAACTTTGTGTTACGGTAAATCCATTTAATAATCGCACGAGAGTATAAAATATAACTCATTTGCGAATACGTATAAAATAATACGAAATAATATTCTTCATTTCTAAATTCAAATTTTACAAAATATATTCCAACTTTATAATATTGACAACGTTGTTTATACTGCGTTTTTCGCTTTGCACATGATTACGTAATGTTTCAACCGTTTTCATGCAATAAATGGGGAAAGAATGAAAGACTGCTAGATCCGCCTAGTTTAATTAGGTAGTGTACATGTGTGGAAGTAGTTAACAGTTATAGTTTTTTTAACAATGTAAACTGCAATACTAATATTGAATAGTATATGGTTTTTTAAGGATTTCACATTTCCGTGTGTTGATTTAATTCGTACCAATGTACCATTAATATTGTCAGTAAAAACGTCAATTGACGTTGCCCTAATTTTTTTTTTTAAAAGTGAGGTTATAATTGAATAATATTTTTGACACGTAATACACATTCTGGCCAAGTATCCAATGTAACTCGCAAACGAGTATATTTCTGTTACAAAGTTAAATTTTTCTTCAAAATGACGTAAGCATCATTAACAAAATATCGCCAACTACTGTTAGCCATAACATAATTTATGCTTACATTATTTGGATAATATTCATTATTTTTGCAAAGTACTGTAACCCTCAGGTATCCCTAGAATTTAGGCCTACATGTCATATGGATGTAACCAACAATGCATTTCACTTAACGTAACTCAGTAAGTAAGTAATAATCAATTATGAATAAAATCTGTATTCTTTTAATTCAATTGATACACAGAATTACAAGATAAAAGTTGTACAATATGTAAAATTAATCCAAAAAGATTATTTTGGAACAATGTTATTACTATTTTAGTGTTGCCTGTAAAGTTTGAATTTTGAGAGTTACCTCAGTTGCTGTTTTCACCGACGAATTATAATATTTAATGTCCAGCGTTTACGCGATACGCATAGACTCGGATTGGTAAAAAAAGGTACGAGGTACTACATAATTTTAGAGCAAAATATATATCCCTCACTGACACCTGCTGAATGTGTATGAATATGGTAAATATAATATACAGAAGATTGGGAATATATTTTAGGGCAAAGGATGATGTAGCATATATGGTATGCCGAAAATATGTCGTCTGACCAAAATATTGCGAATAAGATCGTTATAATAATATAATATCGTTAAGAAATAATATCGCCAGTAAATTATTTCATGGGAAAAACAACGCCAGTATAATATTGCACATTTGCATCTAATCTTATCTTAACTCATCTTACCCACCTATTACCCATTGTATTTTATTGTTTGACGATCACTGCAATAGCAACGCATTTCGGTATACTGGTTTTTCATTTTATAATTTTCTATAATTTGCCCGGTATTATTACTTGAAATTTGTAAGATATTATTTTTTTAATTTTAAATGGCATTGATATTACAAAAATGTAAAAGGAAAATATTTATTATTTTTAAATCTATACATGTTATTATGTTAATACTATAAACAACAATGCTAGTAAATATTTAAATATTTAACAATATTATGCATTGACGTATCTATATTTTATATTATTTTATTTATTATTTATACTAACAATTAAATATTTATTATATATTTTTAGTTATGTAAAATATATTATAAAAATTAAATTGCTCCTAATTTTATACTAATCATATTTTTCCCATATGATATATTTCGTGGTTTTGCGATATTTTACCGACAAAGTATTGTCGGTAATTCCTGTAGCATTCCAGCATCCCAGCCAGTCTACGCATGGATACGCACCATTGTTACGTGCGATCTACCAGAGATCCTTATGATGGTGGCTTTTAAAGTAAATTATTAAAATAGTAATTAAATATTTATTTATTAACATCAATATAAATTCGTATAATTGTACAAGTAAAAGTGCGAGTGCGTGTGTGTATATATGTATGTAGATGCGATTGACGTGAAGGTGCTCTAGACTGGGCGGTTATTGTACATCTGAATACTCTGTTATTTGGGCTCTCTTTTGTATAGTGTTCCCATTTTGCTTTTCACAGGAACTCGGCCAACGGCCTTGTTGTTGTTCTCGCTCTTGCAGCTGTGGTATTTTCAGCACGATTTTAAGAATTGAGATGGAAGTCTTAATCCTAATAAATGTTAAGTCGTTGTTTATTGTTTATGTTAAGTTTGTTGTTAGTACCTAACATGTAGTGTTTCTTGGAATTGCAAAGTGGATCTCTTCCGGTTATTTATTATAATTAATAGCTAGTTATTTAGCTAATCATGGCGTAATGACCTTTAAGCGCATTTCTACATTTAATATAATATCGGCGTGGCTTCTAGGAGCGTAGCCCGTAACACACCATATATCAAATATCCGCAACCCGTGCTTGTATCTTTAATACGTAAATGATATTTTGGTAAAGTCATGTTGGCAAACGAATATCGTTCAATCATAATATATTATAAGTAATGCGCATCTGCAGAAATTGCGCTTTCTTATTAATGTACATCATTTTGTTGTCTGCAAATTAAAAAAAAAAAATACAGCCGAGAACAATTTTGGTGGACCGCAATATAAGCATATATATATATATATATAATGATTCACCAATTATGCTCATCTCAATTATTATTTTTTATATAATGAAATCTTTTGAGTTTTTTGTGATTTTTAAACATACTTATGGGCCATAATATTTTTTAATTTGTACACGGAGATTTTTATAGTATTTAAGGAGTGTACTGCGGCGATACCGTTTACGTTTTTTCAGATGAGAACCTATCTTTTTCATAATAAATTGTTTATTAGATGGTTTTTTTTTTTGAAAACGTTGATATGTCTAAATTAAAATTTATAGTTTCTCAATTATTAAATTGTGTATAAAATGGTTTTATAAAGCTATACAATATATTATGTAATATTTAATTTAGTATTTATTACATTTTATAAAATATAAAGCTTCATGTTAATAATTATATTTTTATTAAATCATCATAGCCCCTAGATCTTCAGAACCAATTATCCACAATGTTAAATAACTTACAACATTTTTATTTGAACTTCGATTTGAATATATCAAAATTTTCAAGAAAATCACTCGCTTCACAGTTCACAGTAAAAAAAAAACATAATTGTTTTGATTTGAAAAAAAAACAGTTTACATCATCACGGGACACTCTTTAAACGATATGAAAAATATATAAATATTTGAAAATGGTTCTTAAATATTTACGAAAATTCCAAAAATCAGAGAACATGTTGTATCCTGGCGAATCACCCCGTTTGATATAATATAATACATATTATACGAATGAGAAACTTAGATAATTGGTTAGCTGCAGCGCGAGTTGGAAATTTGCTACGATTTCGTGGGACTCGTGTGTAGCATATTATGATGTCATAGTTTCGCGGACGACGAGAGGTGGCTGCACCTATCGTGCATGTACGGCGCCGGACTGGCTGCTGTAGTTTTCAGCTTAATGACGGCGGGACCTGCCCGGAATGGGAGGTCGAAATTGCTTGTGTGCTAAAAGTTTGCGCGCTTAATTAAAACGGGCGATATCTTGCCGGACCTGCCCGAATCTAAATTTTTGTTTGCATAAACTTAAGCTTTAATCTTTTGAAGTGAACAATTATTTATGTTTGTTCTATGCGTAGATTGCTGTCGCTCGCTAAACATGTATAGGTACTGCGTGCGGTCGGGTCTAAATGTATCGCTGTCCGCAGCTGTTATAATTATAATAAAATACTATGAATACGAGTAACCGTCTAATTCTATAACGTGTACGCGTTGTACGACGTTTTCGTAATATTATGATATAATCGTGTGTGTGTCGTCGCGATGATCGAATATTATTTAATTGGTTGACGGATAATAATTACAAATCAATATTCGCCGTCAAGTCAAAACATGTCGAAAAATTAATCTAACAGTGCAGATGATGATGTATTATTAGATTTACAGGAAACAAAATATGATAGCTTTCAGGTATATAACACACATGTATATTATATACATCAGGAGTGGCCAACAGGTCGATCGCGACTCCTTTTCACACAAACAACAGCTCGTTGAATAATTAAATAAACATATCTTATCAAATAATAATAGGTAATAATTTGTAATAAAATATATTAAAATAATATTTTAATATATTACACATATTATGTGTTGTTTAAAATCGTGAAACTAAACATTATTACTTATCAATAAACCTTTTTTTTTTGATCGATTGCAACAACATAGAAAAGCTCAGAAATCGATCACAAGTCTATTAAAGTTATGACCACCCCTGATATACGTAATGTATAATGTATTATTTTAGTATTTATGAACAAGATAAGACTTGAAACGCATTTATTGAAAAATGTCAAAATAAAAAAAAATTCTACATTCTAAAATACGGAAACTTAATTATTTAAACGCATAGAATTATTTATAAATAATTTTTTTTTCACTTAGGTATTTTTTAAGTAGTTAATAAATTTGACGACGGATAAAAATTAATTTCGTCTCAAGGATTATTTTATTTTAAGACTACGATATAAAAAAGTACCTAACTAATTAATAATTTTATATTTTATTATTTCCATTGTTTAAAACTTTTAATGATAAAAAGAACATTTTTAATTGACAATAATTATGTTAAGTTTGTGTGACACTTACTATTTTTTTAATGCACCTACGTTTATTGAAAAATTAAAATAACTAGCAAAAAAAAGAAAATATTTCGTTTCATAAGTATTTCATCAAATAAGCGTATAATCGTGATCAGGAATAAAGAAAAGCCGTAGGTAATTCATTATTTTTAAAATTAATAAATAATCAATAATAATATTTAAATTAAGAGGATGTCAGCGCATTGTTTGTTTTCTTTCGCACAACATAGATAAGACACATTTGCACAACATTTTTTTTTTTTTTTGATGTTTTTGAGCAACTTTAGAGTAAAATTATTAATAAAAAAATTATAGATAATACAATTTTTGAAGGTACAATATATCGATTTGTCAAAATATTCTCAAAACAATTTAAAATCACTTATATTTCCAAATTTTTTTTTTATTTTAAAAATTAAATAATGATAAAATGTAAAACCGATATGTCATACTTACAAAAATAATATCCTATATATTTTGTAATATGCTCTTTTACTTTAATATTACTCAACAGTTTAAAAAAACGATTTTATGGGAAAGCATTTTATCTGTGTTTCGCGTGTGTCTGAGAGAGAAAACAAATATTATGCTGAAATCCTCTTCAACATAATGTTTGTGGTTTATTTCTCGAGTTAAATCATTTACATTGTATGATTTTTTTGAGATAAGGTATTTATTTTATCGTTTGTTAATTTAATAGGGATACGAATAATGTGATAATATTTTCGCAATGTATTTCAATAATAATAATATATTATACTGCACAATTGTGATAACACGGCGTTTTCAATATGCAATTAGGGTACACCACTGTCGTGGGTCCAAATTTTCATTATTATTCATTACCTCTATTATAGTATTTTAGTAAAATACTTATAATATTATGGTTTGATTAAAACTTAAAATACATCGAAGTCGATATGAGTTAGTGAGGCTAGCTAGTGAGCTTAAAAAGTAAGGCGTTGTTTTAGTTAATAGATATTGTATAATATTATTATGTTTATTTTACATAGTAATGATTGTTTGTAATTTTAATTTTATTCGTCATCTAATTAAATACTATAGTACTATAATTATTATACACAGCTGTTGCAAATAATTTGCTAGAATATTATTTAAATAATTATCATTTTTACACAGACAATACATGATAGTATAGTCTTTTGTTAATATTTTAAACATTAAAAATAACTATTACCTATAAACTACTAATTCAAAGCTCTTTTGGCCGCAGTTTTTGGTCATCTGCGCTGAGACCACAGAAATTCCCGTGGTTATGGTTGAATTTTTGCCATTTTTATGATGCACAATTATCGGTCAGAGGATTTAAGTCTATACTAGTGACCACTGATATGAGCACGCGACGTAGCACCGCCTCTGTAGATTTATCACATCGTTCTCGTAGCTTTGTAAATAATACTGTGCCCTGTGCCGAAAATGTAGAAAAAATAAATTACAAAATGTATAAGCTCTTTGTTTTCCCATTTATATAATAAGTGACAGTGGGTTATGATTATCTTATCGGTGCCCCCGAACTCGACTTAAACTGAACTTCCTAAAAGTTCAAACTGACTAATATTTGGAGTGTAATTCAGCATAAAAAATTGATTATACTCGAAATATTGCACGCAACAGTAATAAAATGTTACCAGTACTTATATAATATCACGAATATAAAAAAATTAACCACGAAGTATGTATGAACGATTAGAAAATAAACATAATATACAAACACACATACTACCATTGACATAATTTGTTTATAATCGTGAGACATCGTGAGACGGAATAAGAATAAAACATTATAAAATATTTACCTATATACCGCACAGAAATAACATTAGTTTCTGCTATGAAAACGATTAGCAAGGAGAGAAATGGCCCACCCGAGAGTAGAGCGTAATGCTATTTATCTTAAGTATGGAGGCGAAGAGCAAACGATGCATTTGTTTTTGACCTGCACACCGAAACCACTTAAAAAATAAACGCGACTATATGACATATACACTGCATTATATGAAACGAATCTCCCACGCAATCGTTTACGCATTTAGCTCTAATAAATGTATTCATATTATGATTTATGCACATGTGTAATTTAAATTCATTTACGTCCGGTCTTATCTGAATATTTTGATTTTATCTACGAACTGATTGAATATCCGTGTGCGTGTCTTTCGTTGAATGATGGGGGTAGGGTACAAAGATTCTTAATATATACAGGAAATACCATCTCACATATACAGGGAGATTAACCAACCGCTAATACCCCTATTTCTCCTTCAATAATGCAGTTATTCAAAACCTGATTTTTGGAATTTTCTAATATACTACCAATATACTTACCATGTTTTAAAATTCTTGAAATTGTTCGTACTACTTAAGAAGCATGAGCGCTATGTAGACGAATGCCCGGTGCTCGAACACCCAATGAAATTTGGGATCAAATTTTGTAAGTAATTAATAATTACAAAAAAAAAAAAATTAATTCGAAAATATTTTTATTTAAGGAATAAATTAATAAATACATGGATATTATTATGGATTAAATAACAAACAATTTATGTATAGAGAAATTATAAATATGTTTTTGTATAGTCAATGATAGTTTAAATGTATCTGAACTGTTTTTAGTGTTTTTTGTTACAGGGTTAACCAATTTTCTGAATGTTTATCTTGATTTCTGATGTTTCAACTAAATTTAAATTATCAATATCAGACTTCCGTGGTCAATGATATGACAGTGATGCAATTGTAAGTGACCGTATCACTTTATGAATGGATGGTTAAAGCCTTTACACCTTATTTTTTAATTGGGATCACCCAATGATTTTATGAATTCTTGGCGTCTATGTTAAGAAGTGTCCCGAGAAGATACAAATTTCTGTTTTTCAAACGAGAACCCCCACTTTTTTGACTATAAATTATTTAGTACATATTTTTTTTTTGTCAAATTGACTTTGATGCGTTGAAATTTTCAAAAAAAATGATATGTTAAATAATTTATAGTCAAAAAAGTGGGGTTTTTGTTTGAAAAACAGAAATTTGTATCTTCACAGGACACTTCTTAGCATAGGCGCCAAGATTTCAAGCATCAAAGTTAATTCGATCTAGTACTTTTTGACTTATTTAACTTTGTGTACTAAGGATAATATATTTATGATATTGGGTTTGGAAGACATGAGGGCAATTTTTATTTGAAAATGTTAGCATATAAAATTAATTTATCAATATATTTTATAATTTGTAAAAATGGTTAATGTATAACTAGATCCAATATCACATAATATATTTTATATATTTTTATTAAGCCATTTTTAATTACTAGCATCTTTAGTATAAACATATTAAAAACTAAAAAAACTACTCGTTAAAATAGAGAAATAGGTAGGTACATTAAAATTAAAAAAAAATTATTCATCTGGTAAATATTTTCGAATAAAAGGGGGGGGGGGCTATTATTTAAAAACAGAAGTTTGTAGCACTCTTTAAGTAGTATATAAAATATCAAGAGTTTAAAAAAATTGTCTTTAAGCATATTTAAAAAATCTAAAACTTAAGAATTTAAATTAATTTATTATTAAATAAAAGAATGGAGGTAAATTTGGATTATAATTTTAAGTTTTAACGACTCAGCGGCAAGACATTTAGGTCAGGGAGACGGTGAAAAAAAATCACGCATAATGACAATTTTATTAATTGGTAATCATATTTAGACAATATCATACTTGCAGATGACCAGAAGTAAACAAACCGTCGAAATCAAAAATAAACCTTCGAAAACGAGATTGTGGTAGTCGATGACGTGACGTCGATAGTTGAGTTTATGTAATGATTACTTAGCAATAAAATAAAACATAAATATGGACGTCGAGACACACGTTTCGTAGCGTAACGATAATGCCTACTCGTTTTTCGATTTCCACTGCTCACCCGTTCTGACGGAATGAAACAAATTTGTCATTATCCGGTATATTTTATTCTTATCTACAAATTTAATTATAATTTTTTGTGTCAGTATGTTTACTGGATTGATCCACCAGTTTTGTGGGCGCGGCCTGCAACTATAGTTCATTCTAAGAACAGGTACTTACTATGACAAAAAAAGAAAGTTCATGACACATATTAATTCATACGTATTATTACATTCAAATTGGTATGTAAAAAAAAAATAATTATTTTATTTAAATATAATATAACTAAATTATTTGTTAGATGATGTCTCGTGGTCTCCTACGACGGTTTACTATTGCTTAACGTTTTAAATTCAAAAATGTAATCCAAATAAATTTCAAATTAAATTAATAAAATTTATCGTTACCATTTTGGTTAATAAAATTAACTTGTAGGTTTTAATTTTTTTTCTGTGATATAACTTAAAAATATCTAAGACAAAAACGGTTTTTATTAAATTCAGTTTAATTCATTAGGGTTAATTAAGATCAAATAATTCTGTGCGTACAAATATATTTTAACGAAACCTTCGGTTAATTTGTAGAGCTTTAACTAATAGTTGGTGTTACTGAATACTCTGATACAAGCTGTGTAGTTTATTGAGTAAATTTATGCTTAATAAACTTTTATATTTTTAACTTTGTCTATTAAGTTCAAAAAACACATAGTTATAACAAAAATAATTAAATTGTATTAGAATGTTGATTTTTATTTTGTTCATCATTTACTGAATCAAATTTAATAATTATCTTCCTGTGGCCTTCGTAGGAAATTTATTCGAAATTATAAATACTTTTCAGAAGTACCGTCCCTAGTTCCTTTCCTATACCTATAGTCTTGCCGACGGGTTTTTACAAAAAATAATTGATTAAAAACTGCAAATTCACATAAAGGAATATTAGTGTCAACAGGACATATTCAAAAAAACTCAATTCGTAAAGTTGCATCCGAGCAAGTTTTCAATTATTGATTAATTAGAAAATACAGGGTGTAAACAATTACAGGCAATTCGGGTAATAATATTAACAGGATTTTTCTTTTATATCTAAATACGTTGCACAATGCACATGCACATACGTTTAATATTATGCAATTCTTTATTATCTTTATAAAAAAGGAAATGGCTTATCGGTCGCACTTAATGATAATTGCATAGTATAAGTTATTACTATCACGAAACGAATAAAAATTTATACGATATTTATTTAATATCGGACACAGTATAGGTACGTAAATAGTGTAATAACCGGTGGGAAAATAATTCAACATTAACTTTCTGCGGTTACAAATTTCTTATTCGGCCGAATTCCAAAAGAAATATCGAGTTTGTGCTTGACGTCACGAAATCTAATAAACGCTATTCTAATTTAAATAAACATGTTGTTTAATTTTCGTTTTAGGGATTTTATTCGGGTTTCCACCGCGTAGATTCGATTAAAAAGCGTAGAGTTACAGTCGGAAATGTCACGGGATTAACAAGATATTATATGAACGGGACATATTTTGCAAGTCTTGTCATTAAAATAGCTACGTTATCTTAATAATATTTGGTAATTTTTTTTTGTAATCATATTATTGTAGTGGGCGATGCGAGTCGTCAATCTTTTCAATCAATTTCAGTAAACATTTAACTTTTAAATGGAGATAAAAAACATATAATTCAGTAATTAATTATATTATATAACAAGAATTAGTTAAAAATACTTTTGAATTATAATATTTATAATTTAGAAGTAAAAAAAAATATTTACATTTGTATTTAAATAATTACGTCTACGGGCTATGTACGAAACAGCATAAGCGTCACTGAGGGATATTTTTGCTACCCCATAATAAATTATATTTGATATTTAGTATTTAAGTTTTTGATTATTAAAATGTATACCTACTATAGAAACAGATTCGTATGTTAAATGTTTTTATAAGTAATTCCACAGGATATACATAATGTTTTATGTAATTATAAATGCATATACTATATATATATTAATATAAACGTCTAAAACGGTATATTCAGAAATACTCCAATAATAAGTTATTACTTATTACCTATATAATATATCATCGTGTTTTTTAAGATAGAAAAAAAGATGAACACTAGATTTTAATCTAGTTAAGATAATAGATAAAAAAAATTTCATCTAGATTATTGTCTATAATTATTGTCTAACCTTGAGATAAGTCTCAACACTGTGTATAATAATATTGTATTGACACGCAATTGCATCTATTCTGATCAATACATTAAAAATTAGAAAATAAATTACGATTTTAAGTTTTTTGTGCAATCATAATTTAATATGATTTAGATATAGATCTTTTAAATACTTTTTATAATAATACTTATTTCTGTACAATGTTAAATTAATACTAAGCATAATACAAAGGCAAATACCAACATTAATAACCATTTTTCTACCTAATTCTTTATTGGTTACTGGTATATTCAGATTTACAGACTGTTTTAGACGTGTTTGGTAATTATATGATGGGAAATAATATTTTAAGTCTGCATTATACATATGATTAAGGATATTCCATACATATAATTTATTTAAGTTTCTTCCATTGGAAGTACTGTAAAGATCATTTATATGAAAATCATATGATTTTAATAGAATAAATCTCAATAGTGAGTTTAATGTTATGATAAGTGGATTTAAGGCAAACTTAGATGCATTTCCTCAAATAACAATACCATAGTTAATAATGAATTGTACAAGCGCTAAGTAGACTACACGTAAGGTGTTTGCGTTTAGGTTATCTTTTAACATTTTAAATTTATAAAACAACTTTTGTACCATACTAACTACAAAAAATCAAAAATGACCTCAAAGTATTTAATTGAATCGACATGTTCAAGCTTATCATATTTACAATAAACTTAGGACCTATTACAATTTATGTAGTGAATAAACTAATGGACTGTGTATTAAATATTTATTATTATAAATTTTAAAATACATATACTTTGATTTTTTAATATTTAGTTTCATTAAATTATTTTCGAACCAGCTGTTAATTTTCTTCAAGGTGAGTGTAGCTAATTCATTAATTAAAATATTCAAGATATCACTAACCAAAATTAACGTATTGTCAGCAAAACTAATAATTTTAGCATTTAAATTTCAACTAAACCATTTGTATATATTATAAAAAATAGAGATCCAAGTTCCCTGAAAGACAGCATAGTTAATAGGTAAAAATTACTCAAATTGTTTTCCACTCTAACAGCTTGATATCTTCCAACTAAAAATGATGAGAATACATTAAGTAGTTTTCCACGAACACCAGCATATTCAAGTTTATTGATTAAAATACTATGGTTTATCGAATCAAATGCTTTCTTTCGATCGATAAAGATATCCGTAACTTTATTGTTGTTATTTAAATTTTCTCTAATATAATTATCCACTTGAACTAGAGCATAAATTGTTGATTTACTTGATTAACAACTATATTGATTTTTTGAAAAAAAAAATTATTTCTTTATTAAAAATGTATACAAACGTTTCTTTAAGCATTTTTCAAAAATTTTACTAACAGTTAATAAAAGTGAAATTAGCCTATAGTTATTACAAACATCCTTTCACCTGATTTGAATAGAGAAATAATAATACATTTTTTAAAACAATCAAGAAAAACCCCACAGTCAATAGCTTTATTAAATAATAGAGTGAGATGTAAAGATAATCGTTTAGATGATCTTTTTCAAAAATAATTTGTCATAACATATTCATAACAAGAACATTCATCTTTTAATAGGTTCAAATAGTTCTGAACTTCTTCACTTGAATCGGATTTAATTATAGCGATTCATTTACATGACATTCATTATTTAAATTAAACCAATCTAATTTATGGAAACTTTTTTTATATATTTTTTGAAATATTCTTACCAACATCGGTAAAATAATCATTTAGTACATTACAAATTTCAAATTTGTCTTCAACCAATTTATCATCGTTATTATAAAGCGAGGCAATCGGTAATATAGGTTTATTTTTATTTTCAATAATTTCATTTATAATACGCCAAGTAGAGTTTGTATTTGAATTTGTTTGTAAAATTTATTTTTGGTAGTATAGTTTATGTGCTTTTTTAATTTATATGCTATAAATAGGTTCCAGAACCTAGTTTAACTCTGTCTCTCCCCCGAAGTCACCTATGGGAAATATGGTCCTGTTGTCCCTCCTTCTGAACGCAGCCATCACTATAATAATAATGTGTTGTCTCCAGTGTGCAGACGACCAAGTGAATGGATTAAGACTTGGATGTTGAAATAAATAATTATTTAACTGATGTAAATGTTCAAATGTGTTGTTTTATTTTTAATGTGACGTAAAATTTATACTGGTGAAATAAATAGTCAGAAGTTTCTAGTAGTTCAATTATTCTAAGTCCTCAGAATATTATGATTTTAACTTGTAAATATTCTAAGTCCAAATAATTAAACTGGTCAAAATTATTCTAAGTCCATTTAATTTTGAAATTAAACTGGTGTGAAGATGCTCCTCGTAGCCCGGGAATATCACATCTAAATCAGAGCTGTTTCAGACTCCCTTATATATGGGTTACTCCTCCTATTCGGTACCTACGTCACTCTGGCAAGATAGTGTTGACCCCATTTGCTATTGTATGCGTGCGTACTAGTTCTAGGAAATGCCATCGACCCACGCTTTGTCGAGCACCTGCACATAATCGAACGAATGCGAATGTGGTCATTCCATTATCATAATTCCTAGTATTTTATATTATTATTTTATACTAGTGATTTTATTGTGTATAAAATAATATAATATAAAAACCACTTAATTTAATATAATATTACAATAATTCGGTTTAATAGTCCCAGATATTTAGGTCTTTTTTTCATAATCACTAGTCGTTCGAGGACTTGCTTGTTTTAGGTACTCGTACACTTTTTGCAATACGATTTCTCTTATCCTATTCTCAAAATTCGCCATACTAATCTCCTGGATAACTATTTCGTAGTTGGCCTAGCCATGTCTTCCCCAGAGCTATTGATAGAGTTAATTTGGAATTTAGTAAATCAAGTAAATCGTGTCAAACGTACACGGTTCCCTTTACCCTCGAGGTAATAGTAATAAAAGTTATGTATCGCCAAGTACGTAGCAAATGCATATTGTTTAAGTACCTACCGTAACGCACTGCAGTTTTCAATCGTAATTTTTTCGATTTCTCGGAATGTTATTATTATAGGTCATAGTAGACTTATGTACCATAGACCGCAGCTGTGTCGGGGGGGGGGGAAGATTGACAAATTACGAATACCCACGAGGCGCACCGCGAGAACTCATCTCGGACCGCATTCGGACACATTTTTCTTCACAGTTGTGAAAGATACCCGCGGAGTGCGAGGTGGGTACTCGGAAATCAATTTTCGCGCTGTTGAAATCATTTTACAACCGCTCCCTGGGGACACGGCGCCGATATGCCACTGCGTTTTGTCTCGCAGTTGATACGATTATAAAAAACCGTATTTTCTTGCAAGACATTCGTTTTGAGGAGACGGAAAACTTACGACATTGCAACGACACTGCTACGACGACTGCGCAGTGAGTAAACCGGTGCCATACTTCAGATTTAGAGCTGCAAGTACAACGAAAAACTAAATGGTATAAAATATATATCGTATGCCATTTATTTTTTTTTATTAAAATTCTAATAATAATAATAATTATTATTATTAATATTAATATTAATATTTTTATTATAATTCTATTATATTTGACATTTACGTTATTTATCAAAAAGATAATAATTATAGTATCTTGCACAGTTATTTTTTTCGTCATCACTTAGATTAGGGTTCGGAAAGTAATTTCTATTGGAGTTCGGAAGAATACAATAATAAATAATGAAGTCCTGAGAAAAAAAGTTTTTTGCCAAATCTTTTTATTTTTATAATTGCAATACAAAGACAAAACAATTGTCTAGTTATTATAATTATAATTATTAAATATATTGTAAAATTTACCGAAAATAACTTCTTGTAGGTAAATTATTTCTATTTGAAGTTTCGACTTTGAAAACTTGAACAATTTTTCTGCTACATTAGTCTGTTTTTATTCTGGAAGAATATCGTATAATGAGTTTTTATGAATTGTGATAGTTTTCTAATTTCTAAAAAGTCTTTGAATCTTACTTAGAATTCCTTCACAAGATCTGACACAAAACTTCAAAAATATTTCAGAATCATTTTTACATTAAAACATTGTGGGAAAATGAATGCATTTTTTTTGTTCAATGTCTCGTTGAAATATATTTAGTGCACTACTGAAAGCAGATATTCTTTGTATTAGATCGCATATTAATTTCCCTCCTCCTTGTAATTCGATTTAATGCAAATTTAAATATTTCAGAATTTCATTGGAGAAAGACATTGCAAGTATATTTTGCAAATAATATTATTATATCAATAATTTTAGACTAAAACGATAAGTGTTAAACGTAATTTAACCGTGGCAGACACGGTATTATAAAATATTATTAATACCTGCCAGACAGTGGCATCCACAGGATTTCCATGACCCAGTGCAGGGATAATTTTAGCCCACTCCCACCTCAAAATTAATCATAGGTGCTTAGCACTGTCAACCACGATGTTTTAAAATCTAATTCAAATTTTAAATTATCGACATTGAAGCTAAACAATTTGATACAACAATCTTCAGAGCTTCTTCTTAAAAAAAATATTGCAAATCCGTAGGAATAATTTTTTTTTTGTTTGGAGTTTGAAATTCAAACAGTTCAGACTATTTATTTTTCAGCTTACAAACTAAACTGTTAACTTGTAGAGTAGCTTCTGCGGTGTAAGGAACTAAAAATTTTCCGAGCCTCCCTCCGAATGACCTCAGGTCTAACAGTATTTTAGATAAAAATTATATAAGAACGGCAGATTTAGCTACACAAATAAATCGAAAAATTGTTAAGGTTTGTTTTTATTCTATAAATTCACTCATTTCTAACAATGATTCAGGATAGTTGCTAGCAGATTTTATAATACTTTGAAAATGTTTGCATTAATTTTCAAAAGTTTTGCACAGAATTTTCTTAGAGATTAGTGTGAATGAGTTTATCACTACACGTTTTCACACACGTCATGATGTCCTTATGATGCGTAAGAAGTTTTTCTTTGTTCTTTTGTTATGTTTAGCTGTTATACTGTCACAAACAATATGAAAGAGTGTTAATTTCAAAATTAATAATAAAATAAAATGGGGTGAAAATTGCAAATATATGAAACTAAGTAGAATTTTTGGCCATTTAACCCCCCCCCCCCAAAAAACAAAAAAAAAAAATCACCTGAAATATTGCCCTTTTACACCGTATAATATTATGTATACAAAGTGATCTATTAAACGTAAAACATTAATTATTTCAAAAAAAAAAAAAAAAAACAATAAAATTAACGTTTTTGAAAATATTTTCAATTACTACGTATACTGTCAAAAGTCACTTACATATTTTCTTTAAATATTACCTATATCAGCGGTTACCAAACTTTTACGACCACGGCATCCTTAGGAAATAGTTTGTGTTATGTGGAACCCCGATGTCTATAACTACAACTCGATCCCAATTTTTTGTGAACTTTTGTTTTCCAAGTATAATATAAAATAATTTTCTCAATATTCACATACATTTGGCATAATCCTTGAGGTTGTCCCTTAGGTTCTGCGGGACACACTTTGAGAATCGCTAGCTTATACCAAACTCCTTAAATATACTTGACCGCGAACCCCCTTAAAGGGTCCTCGCCATTACTGTACATTTTAATACAAAGGATCTAAAGTTTAGACAAAATTAAAGTTGGCTTTCTGATTTTAATTATGAAATAATATTTGGAGTCAGCTTACAAATGTCTATAGATTTTACTAAAAAAAATGTTTTGAAATATGTTATCTTATTTAATTTTGAATTGTAATTGAGAACTTAAAAATATGGATTTTCTCAACTCATGATTGCAGTTAAACTAAACATGAAAGTGTTCCGTACCTATGGACTTTTTTTTGCCAAGTCAAATATTTTTTCAAAATTAAAATCAGACAACGTTGACTAACTTCAATTTTGTGGAAACAATAAGTATACATTTCTAAAGATTTCATATACATTATAAATTTCATATTTTTATGAAGTTATTGGCATGTATGAGAGTGGAGTTTGTCGGTATCCAAATTGGCGAACTTCACTCACACTAAAAATCATTTATGGCTTACACACAGATTCTGAACAGTGACAAAGAAATAAGAAATTTCCCGAGTGTTGCTTCTAAAAATTCATAGCGAGGCTTCTTAAATGGACTACCCCGCATTATTGAGTATCTTGTGTGCTATGCTGGTCAAAAACAACATAAAATACGCGAATTATTCTTACGGAAAAAATTACAGTTGTCATAATCACGTACAGCCGTCAGCAGAGTCTTAATAACTCGAAAACCTTAATAATTCGAATTTTCTTGCCCTTTAAGTATTTTAAAGTTGTGTTTAAGATATACAGGGCGATACAACAAGCATGCTTCTTCTTACAGAGTGATTCAAAATTTATGTTACGGCCACTTTATTGATTTAAAATAGAAAAAAAAATGCGTGATACGAAAATTTTTTGATTTAAAAATATCTAAAATGATTTTTTATATTTTATAGTTTTATAAGAAAATTTCAGGGTGGGGGGTATTTGGAGGTTAACCTTAGGAATTTATAAAAACTTTAAATATCTCTCAAGCATAACATTTTGTATTAATTAACGTTGTTCAAGCACTAAAATATATTAAACGAATGTTTTCATATTATGTTTATAAAAAACTATAGTTTTCCATTTGAGTTTTTTTAGTTGCCCCTCTAAATCCTCCTAATATATTGTAAATAATTATAACATGTACAGATCGTTTTAGATATTTCTAAATCAAAAATTTTTTGTAGAATACATTTTTTTGTATTTTAAATTTTTTTTTGTGATAAAATGGCTGTAAAATAAATTTTGATTCACCATGTATAACATATTTGTTCAAAATCTGAGTTTTAGAATTTTTAAATATGCTTAAAAACTATATTTTAAAATTCTTGAGACTTTTTGTACTACCTAAGAAATGCCTTGTGGAAATACAAACTTCTATTTTTCAAACGAGAACCCGAATTTTCTACTATAAATTGTTTAGTGGAAAATTTTGATGTACCTACTTTTTATTCAAAATTTTGAAAGAGTAGTTTTCAAGTTCTTTAACTTTGTGTATTAAGGATAATTGGTTTACGATAATAGGTTTGAAAGAATTGGGGGATATAGTGATTTGAGGAAATTTAATAATTTATATATATTTTTAACATTAATAAATTTTAAAAATGGTTCAAGTATAATCAATTCTAGATCCAATATTACATATCTATATTTTATGTTTGTAAAATCATTTTTTAGGACTATTATCCTTAGTATAAATATTTTAATAATTAAGAAATCACTACCTAGTTCAAATTTTGAATTAGGTACAACAAAATTTCCAAAAAAGTTATCCTTAAAAAAATTTAAAATAAAAAATGTTGGTTTCTCATTTGGAAAACAAAAGTTTTTACAGCCACAGAACATTTCTTAATCGCAGTATAAAAAAATCCAAGAATTTAAAAATATAGGCTTTGAGTATATTTAAAAATTCCAAAAATTAGAATTTGAATAAATTTGTTATTAAAGCTAAAAAATGGAGGTTGTACAGGATGTACAACTCAAAAAATACACAAGCCGAATTTATTTTCATTTTCCCTTGAGATTCGAGTCATCGAGACTCGACTGTATTTATATCGGATACTGCGAACATATACTCGCGGATATGACGTAGGCAATATAAATTAAACGATGTAAACTTTGACTACAGGAGATGGTGACCTATTCAGAGTTCGGGAAAGCTCGACGGATATTTTGAGGGGCGAGGACGCCCGTCGCAAATACACCACTTCAGGTTTAAAGGTGGTGACATGCATCGTTTAGATTATTGTAGTTTAAGGCCGTTTTCGGTATTACCTATCTAATATTAATTTTATTTAACTTTAAAATGTATATATTGTATTTTAACAAATATTAATAAATAAATTAACTATTAATATGTGTATATAATATATATATATTGTGTGCGGAGTTACAGTGTTAAAAAAAACCTTGTATGCAGAATTAAGGTGATATATTATAAAATGGCCACGATGCTTGCGCAGTTATGGTGCACCGGATGACATACGTGTATGTGTCACAGTGATTTATGTAAAAAACAAAGTCAACTAACAGCAGCCGGTTATCATCGCATCCTTTATTTTATGATTATTCCGTGTTTACTCTATACATTTCGCTGCTAGTTGTGACGAAACTTCAAGTGTATATTAATATTATTATACTTTTAACGATGTCTCAGTGGTAGTGTCACTCTTATTCATTTTTTTCTTTTCATACTTTCAGCGTGACATAATGTACACAACACACTTGTGACCTGTAGTCAGGAAAAAAAATTATGTAACGATGATGTGCGATAATATTTGCTGCGGAAAATATAATAAAAAATGTCAGCTAAGCTAACGCTGCAATTATATAATAATTATTAACATTATTCAAAACACGATGTTTATTTTTGGGAAAACGAAAAGAAATATATTTTATACTTATACAAACATAGTGTCATAATATTATTATAATGTTGTCAATGAGTAGTAATTTTAATGTAAGTTGTCGGAAGTATATTATATGTATAAGCAGAGCCGGGTTTTAACTTTATAAGGGGCCCAAGGCAAAGAAGATTTTTGGGCTCCTGGGTGGTCCATGATACAAATTGCATACTTGCCATTTATTTAAAATATATTTTTAGTTTGAATTATAAATAAATCTTTGTGATCCATAATTTTATCAATTCGTATAGTTTATAGTTATATATCACTTATAAATGTAGTTAAACGAATATTTATATGAAATAATCGAAGACTAAAAGTGTTTGAAACAAATATAAATATTTTGTATCAAAATTTACAAATCGGGTACTTTCATAGATTTTTTTTTGCAAAGTCATCCAAGTATAATATCATAAAATGACAAATACTGTCCAATACATCAATTTCAATGCTCACAATTGATAAAACAGTGTAAACGATTTTTATGCATCGTAGTACACAGTCTAATTTTATTTTAGAATTTCCAGTCTTGAAAATTGCCATTGCGATTACTATATGTATAATAATGTTTAACCTACTATTTAAATTTCCTCAAATAACATATTTGTTCTTAAAATCTTCTTTTTTTCTTAAGTATAGAACGAAAATCATTATTAAAATATATTATATTTTAGATCTAAGGGGCCCTTGAAAATCTATGTTATGTCCTTAATATCCCCCTTCCGTCAATTACGGTCCTGTATATACTATAATAATACATCATATATTATATTATATATAATGAATCCTTTTTTAAGTTTAAGACATGCGTTTCTCTGAGATCAAAATAATACGAATTAATTTTATCTTACTAGGTATTTGAACGATGCTCGTGTATCATTGAAATTGTTCGGGCTCGGTATAATAAATTGTTATCTTTTATTGTATACTAATTATTGTTTAATTTTAAACTGTGTCCAATTATAGAGTTTTTTCGAACAGCGTTTTTATTTATAGATCAACATTTTGATCGAACGAGTGGATTTATTAAAACAACAAGATTGTCGACGTTTTCCAATAAATAGCGGATTAGGTAAATATTATCGTCATTACCACGTGTTTACGTGGTGCAAAATAAACGTGTTGTCTTTGTTTTCTGCAGGGTAACTGTTCGTTTGTACATTTGTTTGGCTTTTTTTTTATGGAATTAATTCCATTTACAATAGATAGTATTACAGTAGAACGAACGTATGTTGACGGTATTATAACTTATTAATATAACTATAGATACAGTACAAGACATTAAAAAATCTATTTAAATATCAAAAAAAAAATTTTATAACTGTACACTATAAATGCTGACTTGACATCACTTATGTTACAAAAAAAAAAAAAAAAGTTAAAGAAATCTAATTTAATTGCATTTGCAATTGTAAGTGCTTACAGAAAGAAAATTGATGGATTACAACATATTAATACAATTATAGATAAATTGTTAAAACAATTTACAAAATGTAAAAAAAAAATTATATACATTAAACTTCACAATAAATGCTGATTTGATATCATTTATGTTGCAAAAAAAAAAATATATATAATTTTACTGAATTTTCAGTAGACATTAAAGTAATTACCGGAGAGGATAAAGAATAGTTAGTATAGATACTTTTTTAAGTAAATAAATTATTGTTTTTCGTCACGTTAGATTTGACATTGAAATTTAGTTTTTCTTCTAGTATTTGATGATATTCAATTTTATTATTTAATAATTTGAAAAGAAAGTTTATATATTTTCTACGATTCCTAAATGTAGGAATATTATAGAATCTGGATACTCTTTTTGCATTTGAAGGATAAAAAACGTACCAAACAAAGTGTTTTGAATCGAATCAATAGTTTGATATTCAGAATTAAGGAACTAGGAGAACAAATAAATACGGCATAGTGTTCAAACTGCGTTTGTACAATAGAAAAATGTTTTTTTTTTAGCGAGATAATTATTCAAATTTGAACACCTTTGTTTTAAGAGACTTAATTTTGACGAATTATTATTCTTTATCTTATTGATATTATGTTTCATAAAATTAATTTTTATATTAAAAAATATATTTGAATCATTTATTTAATTACCTAACGTGTTGCATCTTTGAGTTTAATTAGTTATTGGTAATTAAATTCAAAATAATATAAATGTAACGTATGTATAATAATATGTCGTCTCTCTGAGTCAAGAGGCTAATTTCGATTGACCCCACGAGTGTTGTTATTCATGGGAATATCAGTCGGACACAAGAGTAAATTAAAGCAAAACATTAAGAATATTAGTTTCCTCATACAGGTCCATTTTGTGATTTGACTCGTACCGCGATCCCGAGTGCAATATTACTTATATCGCGGTACAAAGTATAATGATTTCGATCGGAGTGGTATATCGAGTTATAGTCGGTTCCATAATTAATTCCAGTAAGTACCTGTACAAGTTGTTTTTGTGAAATTTACATCGACAAAATAACAAATCTCTAAAAAAAATATATTGTGTTTCTAGAATGACAATAATATTCATGCTTACTATTAGCTATCATTTCTATACGAGTTATTAAATAAATCTTAATGAATAAACAAATCGAACGATTTATTAAACACCTAAATATATCTGTGTTTATTTAAAAACAATTGTGCGTATATTTTGGTTAGGTTCAATTGGTACCCCCATTGGTGTTGTGACCTACGTCCGATTACGTGATAAATTTTGGCTCACAGTTGAATTTCGTTGGCCTGCGAAAATCATGGGCTTAATTATTTTGTTTTTTCAGGGTTGTCATTGGTTCCAGAAAAATAGTCTCTCGCAATACCATAAACGACCTCCCCTCCTTTAAATTTTTTTTAAAATCTTAACACCCCAAAAACGAGTCTTATAAATTAGTTTACAAAACATAAACAACTGAATATTTTGAGTGGCTATTTATTAGCTGCGTCCCGCGGTAAAAATTTCTTCCGAATTGCAACTCATGTTTTTGTTGAGTACGTAATTTACTAATTAAAAACATAAAAATAAATATTATATATAACGAAACTTTATTTTACTTCTCACTATCATACAGACTGTCAGTATAGCGTATTACTACAGATGTGTTGTTTTGTAGTTTTTATTTTAATAAAATTAATATTATGACACTGTAGGTAAAACGGTCGACAATAGTACGTATATTATGATGGTCACATCTTAAAATGGTAAATATTAATCGGGCTATGACGTATTAAGATCCGAGCTGCCATTCGGATTAGACCTTTTTTCGTACTCATCTTTGGGACGCAAATAGTAGGCAGCCTCAGTTTCACTTTTGATACTCACTTTATAATATTATATATTTTATTTTATTTTCACGATTATTTTAATTTGAATCCCCCCCCCTTAATACGTTTCAAGTCTTGTAAGTTCTTGGAGATCTTAGATCATTAGATTTAAGTCCGTTATGATTTCATATTGTGATATGTAAATGTCAATTTTTTTTGTAGGGTTAGATACTTTCTATCTATAGAATAATAAATAATAATAATAATAATTTAAATACTTATCTACAGTATACAGTTTCCTAATTTTGTTATCATAATATTGATATTGTCTTGATGTCACTGGAGCGGTGTATTTCAATAACGTATATTATAATATAATAGTGAAAATTATTTTGGAATGGGATGAGAGGAGTGAGGCAGTGGTGTAGGAAAACTTGTTAGTGCCCCTGGCAAAAACTAGAAAAAGTGCATATTTAGAAATTAAAAAATTGACGAGTTATGTTTTTTGGGGCACAATTTTGCGTTTCTGACGTAGACATAGTTAGACACACGTATATGTACCCTTTCTACGCTACTGGAGGGAGAGGTGCACGTGCTGAAAGATGAGCTTTTCGGCGCTTTTTGTATGTCGCAGCATATACTCGCACCGAACTGATTGTCCTGCAGTGTGTTTTATTAGCTGAGAATCGAACGTGGCTTTTGTACGCTTTGTTGTGTCTACTTAATACCATTCACCGCGAGTGCTGACAACTAATCAACCATTATCCACGGCGGCGCGGTCGAACAAAACAGCGGTAGTAGTAGTAGTAGTAGTAGTAGTAGTAGTAGTAGTAGTAGTAGTAGTAGTAGTAGTAGTAGTAGTAGTAGTAGTAGTAGTAGTAGTAGTAGTGGGTATTCGTGGTCCACTAGGATTTCTATTCTAGCCCGTTGATGGTACACGATGTATTATATTATATTGTTTGATTCGAGTAGCTTTTATTACATTTTGTCGCGTGAAAAACGGACATTTTCCCTTTATAATAATGCGACGAAACAGAATTTCGTTCCTGGAAACCAATTACGTGTAAAAGACTTATATACTTTATCATTAAATGTATATTAGAGGGGATTTATATGCTTACGAGTAGGTTTATGTTATAATTATTATGGTGTGGAAAAATTAAAAAATATTTTAGCGGTAATAATGCTTAAAATTCTGTCACCGTTATAATATTATACGTGCTATAGGTGGTTTTACGACCACGGGGCAGTAGGCAGGGAAGTACTAAAAAACTATTAAATAAGCACATGCAATTATATTCACTAAAACTTGGCAAAATATGCTTTAAAAATCTCGAAAAATCCCCACGCAAAATATTATTTTTTAACATAGAATTTAATTAATCTTTTTTTTTATTAATCTTAATTTAAGTATATAAATAACAAAACATTCGATTTGTATATGAAATTGACATAGTCGTTTTCAATCTTGCTCGTATAAACTATTAAAATACCTATGTTAAAATATGCTAAATAAAATTTCGTATATGTTTTATTTAGTATACATTGTAATGTAAAACAAATGTTGATCAAACTTACAATTCCTTCTAGCAAGTAATAAAAAAATAAAACAACATTCAAATGCATTAAATTTATAGCTCTGAAGATTATTTATTCTGACATTTTTTTTAATAGTAATATATTATCTATTTAAGTAGGTACCTACCTTCCTTCTGTGTGATTAAATAAAATTGTATACATACATTCATTTAACGTAAAAGACTCATTATATCGAAAAGTATTGTTTATTTTTTAGAACTTTTTTTCACATGGTTTCAGGTCGTTACACAACAATATTTTTTAATTTCTTTCAAAAATATAATTGTTTAAGTTTTTACTTTTTTGAATGACAATATACAGTTTTGATTTCAGATTTTAAAGAAAAATATTTTTCTTAGTATTTCGATACATACAATTCGAATTTCGGACGAGTTTATGGGTTATAAGTATTTAAAGTTTAGATGAGCAGAGTTGTAATGGGCCAACATTTTGCGAGGTAACCGCGTTCCACTCCACTCTCCTCATCTATACTTTAAATACTTATAAGTCATAAACTTCATGTGCGAAATTTGATTTTTATAAACTGAAATAATCGGAAAAATATTCTAATTTGGAATATAAAATTAATACGTGTACGTTATCATTCAAAAAAGTAAAAACTTAAAAAATTATAATTTAATGAGATATGGAAAAAATATTATTTCTTTAAGAAAATATAGTTTTGTAACGACTTAAAACCACGTAAAAAAAAAAAAAAAAATGAAAAAGTCAATATTTTTCTTAATGAGTGTTTTCCATTAAATGAATCACATGGTATTTGCTTGTCCTAATAAATAAGGGCGGAACACTTTTCAGCCATTCTGGAATGTCCGTTTTCGGCTAGTAGACTATTTTGGTTACCAATTTAAAATAATATTATTACAATTTATTTTAAAATCACATATTAAGTCAAGTAAAAATTATAAAAAATATAAAGTTACATTATATTATCAATTTACGTGTTACATAATATTATTATATTTGGTAGGAGAAAATCGTGACTGATGAAAATGTCTACTTTTCCTATATACATACGTAAAGAGAATATTTTAGTATTTTTAGCGGACTTTGAGTCTAGAGTGTCCGACAATATATTTTTTATTTATAGTGCGTAAAATAAACAATTTATAGAATATCATCTACTTCTCTATCGCTGTGACTATAATATACGTGTATGTATAGTTTCTGTGGTTTGGTCACCTACTTGTTAACTGATAAAATGATTGAAGTACGTTTGTACATAAATACAAATGTGTATTATCTGGATTAAAATTAACAAGTCTTTCTATGTTCTATTGTTTTGCTTCAGTTGTAATATATAATACAAACACAATTACAATGATAAATTTTATTATTTTCTATTCGTTAATTTTGGTCTTATTTTTGATGTAAATACAAGAAACCGTTGATAAATAATTCGCCGAGTGCTTAAAGTCGATATAAATCCAATATCGTAAAGATTAATATTCGTTCTAATGTGATTACACCAAAAATATGTTCAGAAATGAGAAAGCAAATAATAAATGTAATTATTATAATATTGTGTTCGTAAGCATTTGATTTTGTAATATTTGGTTTTTTTTAAAACGTATTTATAAAATATGTTATATGCCATATTTCTATTAATTATAAAAGTAATATAATGTGTAACCAATGGCAACTATTTAAACAAACAATAAAATATTTGATTTTCATAAGTCAAAACTAAATTCATTTGTGATTCACCCTATAGCAACCCATAACAACCCTATAGAGGTTGAAAAAAATAAGCTATTAACACCCTCCGAGTCTCCGAGGATTCTATTGGTATAACTTTTTATTGAAAACGGTACAGTAGTTTTTGAGTCTACAGGGACACGAAACAAAGAAACATACGTTTTTATACACCTATATATAATATAATATAGATTATACGATGAAAACGTAACCGCCAAGATCGAATGTGATGAGGTTGACCATAATAATATATTATATACTGTTATTATGAATGTTATGCCCCGTGCACGTTAAAAATAATGATTTAATATGTATTTAAAATATTGCATCATTGATGATAAAAGGGACAAGTACTCGTATTTCGAAACTTAAAGTATTTTATTTAGATTCTGAGCGGAGCGATGATCAATTTTGCAATGACGTGTATTTTAATATAAATATGTTTTTGGGCTGGATATTTCTTTTTTTTCTGACCGTAACCGATTTCGGGTAACGGTTTGTGTACAAATGGTTGCCATTGGTTATAAAATATTTTATAGTTCATAGACAAAAATAACCTATTATCTGATTTCATAACAAAATAACGTGGTACGCTACTCGACATTTTTCCTCTATGAGAAAAATGATTTCTAGTTCCTTGTTGTTCTTCAAAAACATATTTATATTTTATAGATTTTGCTCAAAAACGAAAAAATATTAAGTAGATTGTTAGGTTTTTTTTGTTATTCATTTTTTTCTAGTGGATAAAATATGCTCTTATCGTCGACTTTGTTGGAGTTTTCTGGTAGTACAGTGACCTACATAACGATGAAGAATACTTAACACCTAGTGTACCGTACAGCAGAGGGTTACCTACTTTTTTCCATTTTTTTTTCGCCAAAAATTCCAGGGTTCAGATGTTTAAAACATGTATAAACAGTTGTTTGAAACAGAAAAATACAATTTGTCTGCGTATAACTCATTAGTTGTTATAGAAGGTGTCTACCAGAAACTCTAACCTAACCCAACCTATTTGTTTATATTGTTGTGGCAATAAATTAATTTTTGAAATCGTTTTCGCAGAGTCACCTGCGGTAGTTTCGGAGAAATTTGTGACCGACGGTTTCGGGCGCGTTGACTTCCATGTTGCAGACTATAGGACTTAACATCGGCACTTTTTTCCATATAAACGCGCACCGTAGCCGAACGCTCCCTGGCCCCAGTAGTATAGTTTACGCATAAAATACTGTTACCTACAGCACGAATATGCTGGTACACCGTACCATTATCTTTTACGTGATTTCCAGGATGTGCAGGACATGCAGCTGCGGCAGGGGTACCACTACGTGCGCCGCACTCGCGTCTGTAAGGACGTTAATATTTTATTTATATTAACCCTCCCGGTGCAGGTACTCAGTGAAAACTATCCCTGTCTTTTTTTTCTTGTTGTTTTTCGGACTATCCTAAGGGTGTGTACCGTCTTATAGTATTATCAGTCTTGTAAAGAATACCTTTCAAAAATATATTTTCAAATATTTGTAAAATTATCGGAATACCATTTGAGAATATTATTTTAAAACATTTTTTTTTGTTTCATATACAATTAAATACGTGTTATTAGTTATTATGTTATAATAGTTGTTATGATAAATGAAATCGAGATGATTACGAGCGTTTTAAAAATATAATTTTTCCCAAATACTGATGAATGTGAAAATGCAATATTATCTACACTGACAACCACAAAAAAATTGTCATCACACTTCGGATTTTTCGTCGTCATTCATAAGTGATATAAATGGGAAATTTCATAATAAAAATAAAGAATATATAAATAAATTAAGTCAAACTAATAAAAAATAATTTTAAATTTAAAAAATATTAAAATTTTTTTTACTATACTAATATGGTAATGTTCAATATGTAATAGGACTAATACCAATAAATAAATTCAAGTTGTATTTTTAATTTTTATGATACATACATGTCAGAAAATTTTTGAAATTTCTGGAAATTTCCTCTAAGAAATTTTACATCACTAATGAGTAAACAGTGTTGTAATATGCTTATGCAATCATTCATAAATACCAAAGTTATAAACCAGGTTAAGAAAACATGCTTGTTGTACAAAATTTAGTATTAAGTCTTAGTCAGGAAGTTTTAGTAGATGTAGCAACATAGAACTAGTTTAAACTGTAATTATTAAGAAATAGGAATGTATAAGAAAAGACGCTCTTCAGCGGTGATGCGATTACTGCTGGACAAATTGTAATAGTGTTCTATGTTAATTATATTTATTTATAAGTATACGTCGGAGGCGGTCGGCGTTAGGTTACACAGCAATGCTCGTTAACTTACGATTGTGTGTGTGTGTGTTATAGATATGCGATCATTTTTTTTTTTGGATTCAACATTTGTGTGTGTGTACACTGATTTTGGAGTTGAAGTCTGAAGAGTGATTATCTATGTGTGTTTTGGTACCTCAACCTTAACACGGTATTTTGTGTGTATTTATTTGGCATAATTTTCGGTTTTTTTTTATCGTACAAGTGAAGTACAATTTTCGCGAGTACGATTTTGTTGTTTTTGTATATGAGCGTAAAGATGATATTTTGGCGTGTACGTGTATTCTGTATGTGTGTGACATAGGTACATGCCATTTTGAATTTACTTTTACGTGTGGGTAAGCTAATACGATATTTTGGATTTTTATGAGTATATATGCTAGTACGATATTTTAACGTGTGGTTATATATACGTGACATTTTGACTTGGCATGTCGCGCATGTAGTGTGTAGTGTTTAACATTATATTTTGAGTTTACGTAGGCGTAGGTGTTATGTATTGTACACGATATTTTGGATTTAGGTACATGTATGTATAATATAAATACGATATTTTGACTTAACGTGTGTGTGCAATCCGCATTTTGGATTGATATAGGCATGTATACAAGATTATTTTTTACGTATACGTTTCTGATTTCTGAGTGTAAACACGTTTTAATTTTGAGTTTGTGTATTTTGTGTGATGTATGAACAATACGTATATTTGGAGTAAACGTGTTCTTATACGATTTTAAAGTATTATTCAGTTCGCCGGCAATCATTACGACGATAGCACATATGTCGATTACACGTAATTACGCCCAACTCGCTTATCACACGATATCGTTCATGTGTTTTGCTAACCGCCCTTCATGTAATTTTGTTTTCGAATAATATGATGTCTAACACTGGCTCATCATTGCGGAAGTCTTCTTCCAAACGGCACTTTTCAAATTTAAGTCTATCTCCCCAAGCAAAGGGAAGAAAATAAAGCAATTCGTTTCACCGAACAAGTATGCCATTCTGTCCCAAGAACCAGATGAGTTTGTATCCCTTCCATCTCACACTATTAAGCAGGATGACTGCCCAAACTCACCACCTACCAGTCAAGTACCAACTCCAAACAAATCATTTTTCATCGCTCCATCCATTTATGTAAATAATGGTTTTACGATTATTCTACGCTCACAAAACATTTATTAGAACTCGTTCAGCTACCATTCATTTATTTTTAATCTACTTCAAAATATCTGATCATTTGTATTGACAGAACACCAAATTACAGTTTAGTCTTAAATTATTTATTGGACAGCGAGTTGATAACATTCCATATTTATCAAGCTAAAACGGCAAAGTTATATAGCGTATAGATCAGATACCTTCACCCCACTACCATTACACAAGACATATAATCTAGTTTAATAAATGAAGGTCACAAAGTAATTCGAGTCACTAATATCATAAATCGTTTTACCAAAGCGAACCTGCCACTATTTCAAGTCGATATAACTATCAATGATAACAATAACGTACTAAAATTAGATTCGATTCTCCATACAAAAATAAAAATTGAACTCCCAAGGAAAAAGTCCACTCCTCCAAAATGCCCAAACTGCCAAGCATATTTCTACACGGCAAATTACTGTCGACGTAACCCACGCTGTGTCAAATGCGGTGAAGGTCATGTTCCAGAGAATGCGAGAAATCACCGTCAGAACCTGCCAAGTGCGCTCTCTGCTCAGGTCCACATATATCGTCGTATGAGGGATTTTCGCCTTACAAAAAATCATGTCAAAACATGGGAAACATAAAGCCAGAAAAAATAGCAACTACCTGTCGTTCTATTTGCGATACAAACGAATGTCAACCCAAGCTCTAAGTCGAAACGAAAACTATATGCCAACGGAAGTGTTCCAGCAAATGATTCACCATCCGATCAATCAACATATTTTGTTTCAAAATTTTTCGAAGAACTTAAGTTCATTCTTAGCCTATTATTAATCGCGTTAACAACAATCATAATTAAATTCCCGCTTTCCGTCATTACTTCTCCATAATATCACTTCTTTATAATCTTATCTATTCCAATACCTTCATTTATGTTTCAATATACTAATATTGTTTTTGTTTTGTTCTGTATCAGTCTTAATAATAACTATTATAATATTTTAATTGTACGACTGTTATTTAAACTATATGTCACATAACTATAATTGTAGAGCTATCATAGTTGTCATACTAGAAGCTAATAACAAAAAAAAGTTTGATCGACGTATTAAAAATATATTAATATGATATTTTGTCGTTTTTCGGCTGTCAATGCGATGTATTTAATATCATCGGATCGATTCGGTCCATTCGAGTGTTCTGCAAAGTGTCGATGAAATTGTCCATACAGTAGTCCAAAGCCAAAATACTCTGCTACTGTGCGTCTTTTGCTTAAGTATATATACTTAAGCAAAAGACGCACAGTATAATATATATATATATATATACATGCTGCTATAAGAGGATGAGAATATTTTCAAGACTTAGATTATCGAGCATTATCAGAAGAGAGTCGTTAAACTGACAAAGATTATAACTATGACAGTGTTCTGTATTGTTTGAAAACATAACAAATTAAAACAACACTTCAAAAATCATTACTCAACTTTTTTTATTTATAAAGTTTATGACTTTGTAACTTTACGTGAATTTTTCATCTGATTTTTTCCCTTTTTGTGTTATTCACGCGTGTGCATATCAGTTATTTGTTGTTATAAGTTTTTAAAACAAGAAAACGATGACAATTTTAATTAGATTTCGATTTAATTGACGCAGCATAAGTCTTAGTTTTAAATGTTATCACTGAAAAATACAACTTACTTTATAAATGTATATAAAAGTTTTTTACAATATACTCATAGGGATTTCTTAATGTATTCATGTTTTTTGAGATAGTTATTTATATGCGATTTAAAAGTGAACTGTTAAAAGTCTACGGAATAATACGAGTATTTTATAGGTACCTAACTCCAAGCAATAATCTTCAGTACTAATTACTAAACATTTAAATTTCAAATTATAAAACGCAATTAAAATACGTACTGTTTAAATTGTAAGACTATTGTATTTTTTTTAGAAATTACCAGAAAAATGTAACATTATCGAAATCGATTTTCAAGAAACCATTCACACTTTAATATTTTGAAAACTGTATCTAAATACAATATAATAATACAAATAATAATAATATTTAATATATATATATATGTAGGCCACAGGCTAAATCACAAAGCACGCTCCCCCCCAATTTAATCAAATTCTGATTTTTAGATTTTTTTACTCGTGCTATTTTTTTA
This sequence comes from Pentalonia nigronervosa, assembly GCA_014851325.1. Classification (NCBI taxonomy): domain Eukaryota; kingdom Metazoa; phylum Arthropoda; class Insecta; order Hemiptera; family Aphididae; genus Pentalonia; species Pentalonia nigronervosa. The sequence goes on along the minus strand of JACXSJ010000522.1, from coordinate 116,523 downwards.
ATTTTTGAATTTTTCTGTACTATTTATTAAGGATTGTTCTGTGGCGATAAATACGTATGTTTTTAAATGAGAACTCATTTTTTTACTGTAAACTATTTAGTGGAAAATTATTTGAAAAATCTAGATTCATCTTTTGTATTCAAAATTTGGACGAGTAGTTTCTCAGTTATTAAAATATTATTACTAAGAATAATAGTCTTTAATAATAATTTTACAAAAATATTAAATATATGTTATAATATTAGATTTAGTATTTATTATACTTGAAACATTTTTACAAATTATAATTGTTAATAGACTAATATTAGTTAGGTAGGTATCAACATAATCACCATAGCTTCTACATCTTTCTAACTCATTATGATGGTCTTATTATCCTTAGTATATACAATTATATTACTCAAAAACTGCCTGTTTGAATTTTGATTTTGATACATCATAATATTCAGTAACAATTTTACAGTTGAAAGTAGGAGGGAAGCCCTTTTTAAGATTTTTTGTATAATAATTTACTTATGAGAAACCTTGTTTTAATTTAAATGCTTAGCTATAAAAATTGAATATTTTATAATTTTTTTATTACAAAGTAATTTTCAAAACATTCATGATTTTGATAAATATTGTTAAAACTTGAACTATAAAAGCTTAGAAAAAAAATCGTGAATATATATTTTTAATATTTTTGAGTTTCTATTATAACAACTTATAGAACTTTGTATTAAATTTTCAAGCTTTTTGACCCAGCGAAATTGTTTTTATCGATATTTATAGAAAGAAAAAAATCAAAAACTTTTTATGCCTATAAATAACTCAAACAGAGTCAAAATATTTTAAAAATTTTATCACGTACAAAAAGTGCTAGCATAAACATCGTATGAACACTTTTTAGCATCTATGGGTATTCGATTTTGGGTGACGCCAAAAAAACAATAGTATCGATTTTTGACGAAAACTTGCTTAGGGGTTTTAAATCAGGAATTTTAAAATATGCTATACTGAAAAATTCTAAAAATCAGAATTTGAACAAGTATACTATTAAAGGGAAATGTGGGAGTGAGCATGCTTACATAAACATCCTGTATACTCGAGTATAAATATTTGATGTAAGAATATTACAAGTCTGCACTTTTGCTGCTGTTACATGCACCGCAATCGACGTACAATATTTGAGCGAAACATTACGTATGTTTTTTTTAAAGGACCTACGTCATAAAATCACTCAAAAGTCGATGTTTTTTATTCACATTGGTAATAATATGAGAGTTCTGGTAGTAATAATATAATGACGACGATCCGTGCTCATAAATTGTGTACGGTAAAATACATGATATTTCCAACCACTATATAATACTATATACATGCGGCAAATTGGTGTGTCAACATCCACTCGAGATGTTTAATTCTTTGAACGGTTTGTGAAGGTAGTATTTTTTTCTACTTCCTCGGGCCGTATGGGTATTCCTATTATAATATTATTGTATTATGTTGTTAATAATATTATTTCCTCTCGAATGCCATTGTAACGTGTTAATTATCTTTATCGACGGTTGCGAATCAAAATTACCGTTCGCGATAATAGGCGATATTGACACAATATCGTTCATGAATATAATTAATTTATTAATGAATTGTTATTATAACATTTTCATCCGGCTCCGACCGCTGACGTGTATCTGTTTGACCGAAAATCAATACCTAATACGACCGAGGAATTTTGGAAGAGCTAAATATTTGATAAATTCTTGTCATTTTATCACATATTTCATAAAATTGTTCAGGACTATCTCCCAATTTTCGCTTGATCACAAAACACGTTACATATTTTTCCCTTAAAAAGAGACCAAATAATAAGTTGTATACATAATATTATAGAGTTTTTCAATATTGTTATAATCAACTTAATCTTAATGTGATAATTATAATTAATTAGCGTTTTGCAATACTATTATTTATTATATAACATCAAATTAATGAACGCTTTTAGCGTAAACATTAATACAATAATATTATCGTACAAATACTTTAAAAATTATATTGCTGCGATAAATTTATAAATGCTTGCCATTGGTTACATAATATTTTTGCAATTTTTTTGTTCTATATTTAAATAAACGATTCCCTGTTTTTTGTTATTTTCCAAAAACACATTTATAATTCATAGATTTTTCTTACAAAGGAAAAATATCGAGTAGCATGTTACGTTTTAAAATAAGTTACGAAGGTAACAAATCAATATTAATGTTGATATTTTAAAAATAAGAAGAAGTGTGAATTGAATAAATAATTAATTTTATAACGGTTCTATTAAAAGTGATTTCATATAAGCCAGTATGGAAAAATAGGTATTAAAATAATAAAATATGAGTTTTTAATATGAATTCTTACTAGCAATATTAAAAAATCCGTTTAATATTAAGATATTAAATTTATTAAAATTTCTATACATAATTTGAAATGGTTTATTTTAAATCCAGGTGTTAATTATTATAACTATACACATTTTTCTTTGTATTACACTGTTTTGTTAAAATTGTAATTGGACTTTTACTAGGTACGTAAAATAAAGATTATTATTATATGTATATTCAAGTCAATTACAAAATATACGTATATGTATTATAGATTATTAATACCTACTTATTAAATGCGTTTAGAAACCCGGAATTTAACACACTCACAGAGTGGGCTTTCTTAGCTTTTTTAATATTATTAATTAATAAGCGATTACCTATCTTTATAATTGTTTTAGTTAAATTTAAAATTATTTTTAAAACCATTGTTAATCATCGTTCACTTCACATATTATATTTTTAAATAAAGAGGTTTCCAAACACTATAAACTGAAATTTGCTGTGGCGGATAATGAAATTAATATATATCAATATATTGGCAGCAAACGGACTTGGGCGGAAAACGGAAAGGTCGATTTTGGCGGAAAAGTGGAACACCCATTGCTGATATTGCAGGGATCGGGTATGAACTACTCGCGCTATTGTCTTTAAATATTTAAAAGCAATGATGAATCGTGGCATTTGGAAAATGAGTTGAATGAAATAGGTTTACTCTTTATGCATTATATACACTTTTTTATAATATTATGCATTTATAACGACGTTTTTCGAATAACACAAGTGCACATAAAATCAGTTATCACGAGAAAAACATTTTAACATTAATTATTGAGCATGTTTTATTATATTATATAGGTATGCCTATAGGCTTATACATTATTATTTGACACGAGTTAAGTTTGATTGTTTGAAGTCATATTCGTTGTAAATTTTATAAAACTAAAATCAGTAAAATGCCATCCGAATTTGGAAAAAAAATCTTTCAAAAAACTATCGTGTCGATAAATCTAACAAAGTTTTTAAATATATACTAAAAAAATTATCAAAATATACTTTGTGTAAAAATGTGACAGTCGTTAAATTTCAACTTTTTTTTTAGTCGGTATTTTTCCGGATTACTAATGGAGAAATTGAAAAGAAATGAAATGAAAATATGACATTGTGCCATCTGTGAATCTGTGACATATTTTTAATCTGTGTAGCGATGTATTAAAGGTACCTATTGTGAATCAACTGGAGGGAGAAATATTGGATATTTATCTACCAGAAAAGCGCCTGGAAAAAAATATATAATATATAAACTTAAATAACTAAACACGATTTCGTAGTCAATAGATTTCTCGGCCAGAATTGAAAATTGAAAGCAATTTACAACAATTATACATTGCGCAGCTGTAGACGGATTTATTCATACGCGTTGTTTATATCATTTAATAACACTATGCCTCGATGCTCGGATTATTGCTGTCAAAATAAATTGACGTACCTATGTTAAATTATAATAAATTAAGCGGGGCACGAATTTATTTCGTGTGTTTTAATATTTTATTTTTTTTTCACTCGATTTTGTATTTTACCCCAAGTAAACCACGAAATACTGTTCACGATGTGTTGTGAATAAAAATATGAAAATTGTTCGGTATAGATATTTCTGTACCGCACTGTATTGCATTGAGGTGTTTTGTGATATTGTGTTTACTAAATATTTTTTAAAGGAACGTAACGTATTACGGTTAGGGTGTTCAAATTTCATGAAATTAATTTTTTTGAAATATTTCATGAATGTGAAAAATAAAAATTAATTGTTTATTATATTTAAAAGTTTACAGTTACGAACATACGGCAAGAGAACATTCCTAAAAGTTGGTTTGTTGTATCAAATAATAATAAATAATTTATTAACGAATAATAGCTAATAGAGACCCAATTTATAAGTGATAAACAATAATATAATACCAGTTGTATTTAATTTATAACCACCAACATAGTAATTCGTAAACCTTGATTGATATGTCATTCATCATAGATGTTTTTTGTGTCAAATTAATAATAATTTCTAATCATCTATAATCGAATACGTTTAAAAGAAAAAAAAATATTTGTCATATTTTCTTGGAAATACTTTTAGAAGAGTACAATTTTCTAATTCTGAACACTAATCGTTGTAGGTATCTATCTATATTATTTGTATTTTATCGTAGGAGAGAAAAAAAACGATTTTTGTTTCTAAAAAAACGTTTCTTATCCGATTTTTATTGTTAACATTAAGTATACGTTTAACGACGGGCAGCCGGTTATTATTATTCTGTTCTGATTAACCATCAAAGATTTTATTTTTTTTAAACACTGTTTAGTTAGGTTTATATTAATTTATTTAAATTTGTCGTAATAGTTTTGGTTTTTTTGTAGTTTTTAATGCTTATAGTGGTTCTCAAATAAGAAGACTGCAGGTATTGAAATAGTTTCGGTTGAAACAGAAATAATTATTGTTGTTTTTCAGTGTAAATAATGCACAGGCATATAATTGTAGTTAAAATATACAAGACATAATTAATAATTAATCATATGTATATGAATTGAGGCGTGATAAATTTGCAAAAAAGATAATATGCGTTGCCCACCTGAGACAGAAAAAAAATATGCTACATCTATAATATATTATAATGATGCTATTATACATTTAGCTACTTTTAATTCATCTCAAACTTTTATTTTAATTTAGTCTCTTTAACTATAATTTATAGGACATTAAAAAAAAAGTTTCTACTGACGTTGTTTTCTTTTAAAAGAAATATAAGCAAATAAATTGGCAGTTTTAATTAAAATGTATATCGTCATGTTTTATTCTTTATACTCACGTACATTTCTAGTGTGTTTAATTTTTGGATCACATTTACTGATTTTAACGAAGAAACGCGATAGTTCTGAAATTCTGCATTATGATCTTATGAAATGATAATATTATAGTATTTGCCGTATGAAGAAAAAACATTATCGCAGAAGCAGCAGTACAAGAATATACAAAATTAATGACTCGATCAAATTTTTAAATGTAATAATATCGTCGTTTATTTATGGATGGAAAGTAATAATTCCATTTTTTTTTCCATTTTCTGGTTCAAGTAGTGATAGACCAAATATCCACTTTAACCATTGTCCAATTTCACTTGAATCATTCATATACTCACTAGTTAAGCCTAAATTTTGAATTTTTCTCCATTATGCTTGAGATATATGAAAACACAGCCATGTAAAATTATAATAGGCCAAACAGTAATTATAGCATTATTTAAACTTTTCTCAAAATCTACAATACATACTTTTGGATTGAATTTAATTAATAATTTTGATTTATAAATATTAATTAAACTCTCTAGAGCTCTTTCATAGGCAATAGTTTCTTTACTTGGTAAAAGAAAAATACTAATGGAATATAATGCCCAATATTTACTGTATGAATCATAAATAATTAATAAAAAAATTTCTGATAGTAAGAAAGTGTCCAATCCATAAAATTTTTTCTTGACAACAGATCAACTTAAAGTTAGTTACCGTTGAAAATGCTGTTATATTATTTTCAAAATCATTTATTAATAAAAATTCTTTCACTTCTATTTGTAAGTGTTATTATATACATTATTGATTCCTGAGTTTCTAGCATATTGGTGGGTAATTTTGGTGTAGATTTTTGTCTTGTTCTATATAAATTTTGTCGTGTATTTGATATGTCTTCAGTTTTGAGATCATTTGTTGATTTTTCAATAAATATTTCCTTAGTAATTAATTTTAACGGCTTTTTCTATTAAATCATCCATAGCTTTTCTTTTGACTTGATTTGATACAATTTGTCATTGAACGTTTTTAGGAGATGATTGTTGATGCGTATTGTTATTTCTTTTAATATTGTAGTTTTACCCTCGTCGACATAAAATTTAGCGTTAAAAGTTTCTGCTGTACACCGCCACTTGCGTCCATTTTTAGTAAGTTCTTTACATGACAATTTATAACTTTTATAAAGAATTAGTTCTTTCCCACGTTCATTCAAAATTACTTCCATTATAATATTATACGAAATTGCTATTGCTGTTGGCTATTTCACGACACCAAACGTCAACGAATTTATACGAAGGATGAAACGATAATGATCATTTGAAAAAAAAAGTATAATAATTTGTTATCTTCATATAATATTATCTTATCTCATTTTTATTGACAGATATTTCGTTTTGATCAATTTATTGGTAATTTTATAGCATGTAGATAGAAAACGTATATGCACAAATTATGCCAAAACGATATAGATATTGATATCATAATGATTTTTCGTACTCCGACGCAATTAATGTAAACTTTTTATGGACCTCAATATCGTCTGGCGCATTGATGTATAACCTTTTTGAATCCCATAATTTTTTTTCCTTAGCTGTGATTTCTGACGTAATTGACGTATGTCTGGCATTGAGCGTAGTGATAAATGAAAGACGATAGTATCTAAGAACTTTATCTTTACCAAAAACCTTAATAGGTTAAGGTTTTAATATTTCATGAAATGTTTTTTTTTTGAAATATTTTATTAATGTGAAAAATAAAAAATAAATTGTTTATTATATCTAAACGTTTATAGTCATAAAAATATTGCAACAGAGTATTTCAAGAAGTTAGTTTGGTGTGTCGAATGATGATAAATGATTAACCAATAATACCAAATTGATAAATTATAACCGATAATATAATACCATTTGTACCTAATTTATAACCACCAACATAGTAATTCGTAAACCTTGGTCGATAAGTCATTCATTATCGATATTTTCTGTGTGATATAAATAATTATTTCTACTAATCTATAAACGAATGCGTTTAAAATAAATAAAATTCTTTGCACATAGTATTATTGTAATACTATGGCATTGAGCGTATGATAAATCAATGACAATGGAATACCTAAATATTCACAATAATCGTTTAATCCTTATATAGTATCTTATATCGTCATATAATCTTATCTCTGATCAAAAAATTAGTGGATCTGAGCTTGCGTGTGCAGGGAATACAGTCAGTATTTAGGTGTAATTTTTAATACAAAATTTACATTCTAAATTACTAAATTTACATTCTATAGTGAACCATCTTAAAAATTCTTAGTTTTGTTAAACGTGTTTGTGTTTAGTACAAATTAGTTGCGCCAATTAGGTCTTTATACTGTGCCTTAAATACGCTCCGCCTTGCAGGAATAATGCATCTATATCACGAAATCAGTATACAGCTAATCATGGTTATATATTTTATAATATCCTTAGAGTAAATTCTTATATTTTGTTAGTTATATACTAAAAATCGATTACCTACCACACGATTACTTCCCTATCCTTTTTTGCATCCGTCCTGTCGGTAACTGATAAAAGAGTACAAGCCATTTTAGATTTTCTTAATAAGCACTACCTTCGGGTAAAACCGACTCCATCTAATTCTTCTTAGTTACATTAATTTCAAAGTCTTTCCTCTCGAAGTAATTATCCGTTCTACATTTCTATAATTGACACGAACTACGCTGCTTGTGAGCCCTCTTGCAAGGATTATGCGGATTGCCAATGTAGAACCAATTTTCTCTTTATTGTAAATTAAAAATATTGTTATTCTTGATAAATAAATAAATAAATATAATATCATATTGCGATATTAATTAAAATAAATATTTTATTTTTACGTATACGTTACATTGAGGCTGGCATAGCGTAATGAATTAAAGGGGTTTCGTTAATAATTATTAATGAAAGGGGTTTTTTTTTTTTTTAAAACCCGAAAGCCAAAGATCTCACGAATGCCGGACTTGTAATATATATTATGCAGAGTTAAAAGTTTTAAATATCGGTTAAATACAACATTAATATGCGATCATCGGTATTCGTTTTCCGTTTATTGAATTAGAATAATAACAAATGGATTCGGGGATTGCTGGGAATCGCATTATTCGGCTGTAGGTACCAAAGGTGGCATATACTTGTGGGCGGACGGTGCAAAAACGTATAATATAATAATATTATAACGCAGATATTTGAATTCGGTTTAATCTTATTTCCATCGATATCCCAAACATAATAACATTATATTATGGGCAATACGCAGTATATATAATATAATATAGTTTAAAACGCCATCTGTGATTTTTCCGTTTACCGTATATTTTTTATACCCGACAAAAGTTGTCTTTATATTTTGGTTTTCGAGTGAACACTCCAAAGAAATTGAATTGTATTATGTTATTTGGCGTATTTATTTAATTTTCATACTGCACGATCCACTGCCTATATATTATTATCTAAACGTGATTTCATTACCGCACATCATACGCATTTAATTACATACCTAGTTACAAACAGATTTGATATTAGATTTGGAGTTACACTTTAAATACCAAAGCAAGACATAAATAAACTAAGGATCTTCACATTGACATTTATGCCTTAAAAAGTAATTTGACATTGATATCGCTTTCCGTACCTATTTACATTTTTTTTTCAATTTTTATTCAAGATGTCGTCGGTGCACTATTTGTTGTCTCTCTCTACTCACGTAACGCAAAGCAATTTTAGGTATAATTATCTACTTTATTTATTTAACTGCCCTCCTTAGTCCCGAAAGGCAGTAAATGACAATGTGATAGTTTTGAAAAAACAGCTTTTTTTTTGATTTATCTTTTTATTTTTATCAAATTATCAAAAGAAATTATTTAAAGATTCTTAAATAACTTTTTCCGTAGAATCTGAAACAACGCGTTAAAAAAACTGTGGTATAGTACCTTAAACACTTCAAAACGCATTTACGTATTTTTTGCTTAGGGATATCAGGAATATTGACATATGATTCTCCTGAGGTTAAAAGTACTACGAGCATATATGTACTTATTGCTTAGGAATACATATTTCTTTACTTTTTTTCTTAAATGATAACAATAGACTTTAATTTGAAATAAAAATGAAAATACTAAAAAAACGTGTTAATTAATAATTAAATTACATTTTTAAGGAACAGCTTAATTTTTACTTGTATTATCCATAGTATCCTAGAACTTTTATGACATTTTATATCAGTTTAAATTAAAAATTGTCATACTGAAGCATAATAAATAATAATAATTACTGCTGGGATTTTGATGCAATGTTATCTTTTTTTCTGGTATTTCAAATTGTAGGTCTGTAAGTAGAAAATTGTTTTGGATTATACCGATTATTTTAATGCAATCTTAATCTTGTTTTTTTTGACAATTTTAAATTTTAAAGTTATTTTTAGGCCATTTTTTAATGTTATTATGGCATTTTCTTAGTTTTTAGAGAATTTTTTACAGTTATTTTGTACTGTGAACGTAAGTTATCGCAATTAACAATAGACTTTCTAGTTTTGACCGATTGCCGACCTCTTGGTCCGAATAATAAAGTTTATAACACGATAAGTTATCATCGATAACAATTTTATCATTACAAGGCCTTTCCGCTCAGATTAACGACGTTGTTAAGAACTTGCTTATATACATTATATTTATTTTTACTACACGACACACGGATCAATAATTTTTAAATTTTTTTCTAAATTTTTAAGTTATTTAAAATAAATTTAAAAGTATTTTCATAGTGCATTTTTTTTTAACAGCATTAAAATCCCAGCTTTAATAATAATATACAATGCACAATATTAATAAATAGCACAGACTGAACAACAAGTTAACAGCATGGTTAATGAAATACAGGCGCATGCTAAGCCGAAAGTGATAAGTGGGCGTATGCTCAACAGTCTTGGAAAAAATATAACATTCATAGATTTTATTATTATAACTATGGTAAACATTGACAGTATAAATAATTCTTTTACGTTCTGTGACAATAAAATAATGTAAATTGTCACTTGTCAGTTATGGCGGTTTCTTTGTTTATAAATACTTTACGAAAATACCGTACGAGAATCATACTAGTTGTGATCAATTACTGTTTTTATGCTTAGTGTAATATGTTTGATACTGCTTTTTTGATTAGTATCCTTCACATATTTTAAAAATACGTATACACTTAATCACGTTTATTATAAAATCTGTTTCACGTGTGGAATTTTTGCTTGACAAAAAAATAAACGTGCTTTAGCAACGAATATTTTGATATAATAAACTCATTTTTCACATTTTGTCACTTACTGACTTCCGGTTAGAAATAATGGTTCTTAATAGAATTTTGTTGGTGTTTTTTTTTATTTTAAAGCTTGTTATGAGCCTTTTGAACTTGCACTGTCCTACTTAGCTATATTATAATTCACTTCAAAATTTAAATGTCAATAATATCTTATGTTCTTATGTATAATTGATCTAGATAATATTCTCACTTTAAAGTTTGATGATATGACAACTCGCTCTAATATTAAAGCTAACAACACAAGATTGGGCTTTCTGAATGCGAATTTTCTATATGTTTGCACTTGGGTCAGAGAGAGAGAGAGAGAGAGTGAGAGAGAGAGAGAGAGAGAGAGAGAGGAGAGAACAAAATATAATGTGCCGACGTCTACTTAAATACCATCAATAACGTTAAAATGTGAACCCACACACTTGAATATATTAGCAGTGACGTAAATGAGCGCCTAATAAAGTAATAACCTTAGAAAATTAATTTGCAAGTATTATATACAAGTATAGAGATAACGTTTTTGACTAAATGGACGTCACGCATACCCGAATTTGAGATTTTTAGTTGATTGATCGTCGGAATCATTTAAGTAATTGTATTTGCAGCTTTAAATATTGTGAGAGCGCATAACGTCGTCTGACGAGTTATTATTAAATTGGAATAATAAATATTAAGTAAAAAAATAAGCAAACAATTAACAAAAAAAAAAAAAAATGAATAAAAAACAGTTTTATTAATTTAAAATCCTGAGCAGAACAAGTCTCGGAAGACCCTTTTCTTGCTTGTACGTGTTTTATAGGGTTGTGCGAAACGGTGTTTATTATTCTACAATCTACATAAAATTATATAATTTTTTTTTAATAAATAAACCTCGAAGTTTAAAAAAAAAATAATACGTTTTATGAAATTAATAATAATTAAACACACAATTGTAGCATTTTAAATGCATAATATTATATTGTATAATGTACCTATTTCAGAAAAAATTATAAAACTACTAAGTACTCAGCCAGCTACGGTAAACAATAATCGTATAAAGTGTATTTTAGCAGCAATAGTTCGTGGAGTTTTCATTGCGAAATATAATACTATATGCTGTAGGGGAGGATTTAGCCCTTGATTAATGGTGGGGGGAGGGTTTAGCCATCCAAAAGTATGTCATGTGTATGATAGCAATTTGTTCATCTAACTCTTTTAGTACCTCCGGGTGTCCCAAATTATCATTTATTCTATTTGCTATAGGCTTGTGCACACGTATGGAACTATATTTAAAAATTTTTTTTTGAAAACCAGGGGTTAGTCGCATTAATCTACCCCCAATATCCACCTCAACAGTAATATACGGATCGAAATCTAGGTATAAAACAATCGGATCGGAAACGCGATATTTTACTGATGAAATGCGTGTTATATATATATATATATAGTTTAATAGTAATAATAATATTGTCTAGCACATTTTTATATGATGTATATGGATGTACACACCGTGACGACCGTAATATTAATAATAGTAATAATCAGTTATCGCGAAGAACGGTCTCGAGAAATATTAATAACCGTCCACATCGCAGCAACAAGTATTTCGTAATTTTGGTGGGGTCCGAATAATGTTTTACAACCGCACATACCCCACGGGGACAGACCATTCGCGTCTCCTTAAAGGATATCTATGCCCTAAATAACGCATTCACACACACACACACACACATCCTCGTCCAGTTTGTATATGGATACGCACTCGTTGTACACGTTTTACACGGGTTGATTCACCAAGTACCCCCTTTTCTACTGTTTAAAATTCGAACGGATAGTTTTCCAATTATTTGAATTTATGTGCTAAAGATCAGAGATGTGAAATTTCATGTTTTTTTTTAGTGTTAAACTGTTGAAATTTTTCATAAAAAAATTGACACTCTTAATTTGGCACTTTTATACCTTTAATTTGTTTTGTATATGGTTTAACGATTTAAATGATATGGTTTAATGGTTTATTTGTTTTTTTTTTTAAAATCTGAACTATATCATTAAATTATTTAAAAGTAATTTATGTAATGCGAATAGACGCTGTATATCTAAATTGTATTTAAATGATAATAATTAAAAACGATAACTATATTGAAGCAGTGTTTAATTCTTTATTTTTGGGGTCGGGTTATCGTCTGAAAAAACAAAATCTCGTATCATAACGGGCGACATTTTTCAAGTACCACAAGACATCTTAAGGTAGTGGTCGGTCTGGCTCATGATTTGGTCCTGGCACAGTAATTTTTAATAAAAACAAACTTTTTAACAAACTTTAAAAAAAAATTAACTGTCATTTAATTACAATAAAAAAAAATAATATCTAATTAAAAAATAATTTATTACTTTAAAACTATTTGTAATTATAATCATTTAAAAAATAAAAAATTATAACCATCAAGTATTGTAATTTATTGCTGTAATGTGGAAGATACCTACATATATTAATTTCACCTTTGTTTATAAGTTGAATGCTGGCTTCTTCAACAAACAATATAATAAATGATATATAGATACTGATGACTCATCGGAGATCAAAGTTTAGTTTTTAAAATACTCGTTTGCACTTAACTGTTGTGTATGAAGTATTTAAGAACGTATTTAAATTCTAAAAACAATATGTTGGATAAACCAGACGTTGTTGTTAATTCAAAAATAATTTTAAAAGTCCCACTCACGAAATGTCGTCGTTTTCCATTTGGCTATTAAAAATATTCTTGGATCCATAGCAATCATCTGGCAGCTGGGGGGGGGTCAGACCGATACTGTCTCAAGGATTTGAAAATACGGTTTTCAAAAGTAAAATTATTTGAACAGATTATAATTCGAATGTATTTATTAGGTATTGTCGTATACGCAGATCGCATCCGAAGTATACCAGAACCGTATTTAGAGGGGGGGCAGAGGGGTTTGGATTTCGAGTAGAAAAATTTTAGGGACGATAAATTTTGGGGACTGATATAATAATAATACAAATAATAAAATTATTACTGTGTGGTTATCACTTTTATTAACGATGTCAGGTGATGAGTTGTTCAACGCTGTACTTAAATTAATTTACTCTCTGAGTAATTAAATCAGTAAATTGTTGAAGAATTGTTTACAACGTTTTGGGGGGGGGGCGTAATTTTTTTATCTCGGGCGCAGAATACCTAAATACGTCTCTGACGCACACTAATAAATGCACACGCAATTATTCACATGGAACATTATTTATTACTTTTGTTCAACCGTGACCGCATTAAGCGATCACTGGGTAGGTACTGAAGAACGTTTTTCCTTGTACATTCCTATCTCTTATATATTGTTATAGTTTAACTTAGTTTCTATGTTGCTACATCTACTAAAACTTACCGATTAAGACTTAATACTAAATACCGTTATATATTAAAGATAATATACTCGTATGTTCATAGTTTTGGTATTAATAATATTTATGAATTGCGACTTATATACGTGTGGTCACCGTTAATAGACTGACTTTGGGATCAGACCAATTGAGTCTATTAACCACATGAGCCCATAAGGCGAAAACAATTAAAACATATTTATTGATATTCCATCTATTATGTAATTAAATGTATAACATTAAATGAATGCATAGGAATTTAATAGAAAAAATGTTGTTTAATTAAAAAGAAATTAGTAAAATATTGTAATAACCCAGATACTTAATAAATTTTTGATAAAAATTCATCCAGAGTTGATTGGATTTTTCCTCCTTCGGTCAATTTCGTAATCATTTCCAGGTAGGCTTTATGTTGCTCAAATACGTCAGAATCGCCTCATTGCTGAATCCCTCCGCGTAGAACCTGAAACGCTTCTAGCATCTGCTTTGTCGATGGTGGTTTCTCATCTGGTTCCCAACTCTTCGTCACTATCATTAGTTACATTATTTTTTCAACTGAATTTCATCACAGATGTCACCCTCGGTTATGACTAGGCGAAAAGGTAATTTCTTTATCTCCACGATGAGAGCAAAATACCGGTACCGGTTTTTAACTCATTTATAGCACGATTGAACAATGCACGCGTTATATTTTCTTCATTTATCTAATTTTCTAATTACCTCCCCCCTCCGCCCAATTAACCGGTGCGCGAGTCTAATAGACGAATCTTTTGCTGCGTGTGTTATTATATACGTGAAAATCGGGTCCAGCCGTTTGGAGTCTAATGCAGGCTAACATGAGTGAATTAACCGCGAATCCAACAAGCGGCGATCACCGTGTTACCAATGAATTATGCATATTAAAACGGTATATTAAAGGGAAAGACGGTCGCGAGCGCGGTCGGCGAACGACGTTGCAGTACACCGAATGTTTCGGACGGCACGTGCGTCGCATCGATCAATGTCCGACGCGCGTACAAACACGCGCGAGGATGTGACAAGCACGTGCGACAGACTTGCAGGGCGCGCCCCGGTCTGGCGCTCGCGTGAGACCCCCCACACACCGACGACGTTCGGGCCGCGGACTTTCGAAAAAACCAGGCCGGCGCTGCCGTTGACGTACTCGCGAGTCGTGCCGTTTCGACAATATCTCGGGGCTGCGCGCCAGAAGACGATTAACGGCGTCCGCCGCCGTACGGATTTTCCGGCGGCGAACGAATTTTCTTACGCCGACGACCGGCACGACGACGAGGAGACACACCCGAATGAAAGCTTTTTCTCGGCACGCACTCACCGTGACTCCTGTGCACAGGACATTTACAAGCCATGACGCACGACGTGAACACTATATTTCAGTACCTACTCAAGCAGCAAACGCTAAGAGGCTTTCGCCCTCTTTTATGTTAAAATTGACTTTTGATTTACTGTAAATGGCAATAATTTACAACTGTGTACCTATTTATGAGGGAAAATAAACATTATTGCCATTGACGGTTGATACAACCAATGTCCGCCCATGTGAAGCCCGGGTATCATTTGAACCCTTTTCACCACGCACCCGTCGCAGTCGTTCCTCCCGTATTGATAATATTATAATATTGTCGTGGTAGGTTTATTGATTTAGATTTTTTTATTTTTTTTTTTTTTTTTTACAGCAAGTCTTCTCAAGTTTGACATTTTTCCATCATCATATTATTACAGGTAGGCACTCTACGATAAACGTTTTGCATGCCAACGGAGGAATGACTTGTTTCTGTGTATAAGAATAAATTAGAAGATTATTTTCATATTATAGGTAGAGAGTAAGTAAGTATATTATGTTATTTTTCATTATTCTTTTTTAAATACGTTTTGTCGTAAATGAAATTATATTATAAACAACTGCTTGTGTAAACTCAATGTAAATTTGATTTTAAATTTTATCAGTTGTGTTAAACTATAATCAGGTTTATTTATTAGTTAACTGTTGATATATTTTGTCTAAAATAAAACTGTTAAAGTATAAAATATGAAGAAGGTTTTTGAATTTTCAAATTGCAAAATATCTAAAGATTTTTTATATAGGGCTTAATTTCACATTAAACTGAATTGAACATAATTCACACTTCACGACTTTAGTTGCTTAGTTATTTCTGTACGTAAAAGAGGTATTTTCGTTACCAAAATCAAAATCTTTCAAAAAAAAAAAAAGAAAAAAATGACTCATAAAAAAATGTCTCGCGATGAAAATAACATCTTAAGTAAGCCGTTTCCAATTAGAAAAAAACCGGTTGAGATTGTGGTCACAAGTGATTCATTAAGCACTTAAAGCTAATTATTATTATAATACCTAATATTTGTCTAATTTTAATTAGAACATACCTAATTAATTTCAAAGTTTGACTGTTGGTAAAATACTAAAACTAGAACAGTGTTTGTCGACGAAGCCCTAGAAAATGGTAAAATAGCACAATGACTATACGTCACAAATTCCATACGACGAATTTTTGAGAATTTCATACCGAAACTAAATGGGTTTGAACAGTTGAGAAGCTTTCCACGTTTTAAGTTATAAGATTAAAATTATTTTTAAATTAGTTATTTCTTACTTATTATTATTATTATTATTATTATTTTTTTATAATTTTATATTCTGAGTAATACGAAGAATGTATTGATTTTATAATCATGTGTTCGATACTTTTTCTAGAAAAAAAAAGTGCTCCAATCGTAAACTTCGAAAGACGTTTTTGGTAGCAAATTGGATCTAATTGGAATTAAATTGAAAATTCTTAGTAGGTATTTTTATAGTGATCAAAAATTATATTAAAAAAAAAAAATAAGAATATTTGTTAAATTTTTTATAATATTATTAAAAAATATCTGTACGGTAACATAGGTTACAAAACTATTAAATTGTCTTCGTTCAAATCTTTTTTCTATCGTATACAATGATTTATCATTGAATTCAAGTTTAATACGTCCATTACAATGACTTCCTTAACGACGAAGCAAAACTGCAAAACTACGACTGTACGAAATTTTGCCGCGAAATTTTTTTTTTTTTTTTGGAAGGCTAACGCAAGACCGTCGTACGTTTTTCGCGTCGGTTTATTTCGTTACACACATTTTTCAGTGACCTTCTCATAATATGAGTACTTACATCGCAGTACACTCAGTTTTCACGAAAAGAAATACGTCTTCAAACTTTGAATACATCTCACGAACGTTTTACACGCATTCTCGTACGGTTAGGTTAGAAAAAACGATAATACGTGTATTGCTGCAGAAGCGGATAAAACGAAAATAATTTAATTATTTTAACTATTGATATATTAAATTGTCGTTATCGTACCAGAAAACGAATTATCACGTGTTCCTATGTATTATTTTTTCCACTAGATACTTTTCGTATATTATGATTCCGTTCCAGTGAAAAATCCGAACGAATATTTTATATTTTATTCCGGAAACAAACGAATCGCGTTCCTAAGTCAAATAATATTTATTTTCCAAGCTGACGGTGTTTTTAAGTCTGATTGCGAGTAGCTCTTTTCGACGTCGTGTTTGTTCTCTTTCCACATCACTTCGTGCTTCTATTATGAACACTTGTATTTTAAAGACAATATTGAATAATAATAATACTTCTGTACGAGAGTGTACATAAGTGGCGCGTTCCGTCAAATATATTGCATAATATTATTGTATCCGTGTCAGTAGACGGCGATAAAAAACTTTTTTTTTTTATAAAACTAATTATCAACTCGTTAATTTGGTTTGTTAGGTGCCCATAAGCTAGGCCGAATTTATAATGTCGAGCACGTTTGGGGATACCATAGTGAGGTCGCATACAAATCGAGTCTGAAAACATTTAACGTTTCATCCCCTCCCGAACAGAACGGCGAAGAGCAGCTGCAGTCGATCCCGAATTAGTAAAATAAATACAATTAGCAATTTTTCATTTTCCTGGTGCTTTACTTTTTGCATAAATAATAAATTGTACGACGTAGTTTTTATATATTCGACTTTATTTTTTTGCTTATAATTGCATCATGACGTGTTTACTCTCTCTGTTATACGACACTATAATAAAGGGTGGTTTTTTAAGCATGCTCACACTTTATATTTATTCGAATTCTGATTTTTAGAATTTTTAAGTACAGGTACCTTAAGACCATATTTTAAAATTCCTGATTTTTTTGTACTTCTTAAGGAGTGTTCTGTGGTGATTCAAAATTCTACATTTCAAATGAGAACCACCTTCATGGTTTACTGCAAATTATTTAGCGGATTGTTTTCTTGAAAATTTTAAAAATATCTTAATCAAAATTTTAACGAGTTATTCTGAGTTATTAAAATATTTATTCTAAATATAATAAGAATACTTAAGAATGGTCTTACAAAAATATAAATTATATGTAATATTAGATGTAGTATTTCTTATTCTCGAACCATTTTTATAAAAAATTATACATATTGATAGATGAATAGTAATTATAACATTTTCAAATCATCTAAAACTCCATATTTACTTTACCTATTACCGTGGACATATTATTCTTAATACATAAAGTTAGAATACTCAAAATCTACTCGTTTAAATTTTGATTTAGATACATCAAAAATCCTGAAAAAAATCTTCTAAATAAATCAAAATGGAAAAGTACAAAAAAATATCAAGAATTTGAAAAGTGTCAAGTATATTTAAATAATACAAAAATAATAATTTGAATATATGCACAATTTGAGCATAAAAATGGGTTGAGTATGCTTGAAAAACCACCTTGTATATTATGTAGTAGGTATTAACTATTTTTAACGCCGATTTCTTTTTACGCGTTTGATTGTATAAACCAATCATTATAAAGCTTAAAATGGTTGTAAAATAATATAATATATATGTGTATATTTGCACGAATTAACATCGTACATAATTCGCGGTAGTGGATTTAGACGAATCGTTATAAGTCCCAAGTGCCAACTAGGGCATGGGATTTCAATGCTCGAGAATTCATCGGTCGGTTGGTTTTAAACTGTAACACGACTTTGGATTTTTTTTCCTACCATTTTTTACGGAATTCAATCCACTTGCTGTCGTTATACATTTATGGCTGGGCAGTATAAGTATTATACTTTTTAATGACGGTCTCCCAACCGACCTGCACAATTTTCGCTCGGTGTGGTATTAATATTTAACCTCAACCCCATTTTGGCGCATCGGTGACAATAGTTGTATTCGTCGGAAAGAGAGTAGTTGTAACTCCGATCGAGTCCGGTAAATGTAATTTTGAATGGCAATATAATAGTTATTATAGGTAGATTTTGAGCGATGAGTTTTTTTATGTTTTTTATGTGATTACAGTATTTTGTGTATGAGAAGTTCTCTGAAAGTTGTATAGAGTCCTAAAACTGATTAAATAGTTTAATGCAGACGGTGCTTAAGAGTTAAAACACGTAATTTTTGGAAATTCCTGTCGTTTTCAAACATTTGAGAAAAACTTTGATGTTTAAAAACAGAAATGTTTATGCAGCGAATCCGTATGAGATAATATCGATTTTATTTTATGCTAAAATTCAGAGAATCTGCGTTGGTGTATTGTGTTTTGAAAATTTATTTTAACATTAATAAGACATTAAATATTGACAATTTTTTGTTCTTCATACTTTATGAGTTATACAGAATGTTTATAATTTATAGCTTTTAACATTTTTTTCTTATACACTTCTCAAATGTTTTATATATGCAAACATTTTAAGCAGTGGCTGTGCGATACTTTTTTGTTGTATAGTGCAATATGTTTTTTTAATGATTATTAGGGGGAGCTAAAGATATTTCGATATTATCGTCTTTATAACTTCTCCTTGATTTTCTCATAAGACATAATATAAATTAGAGTAACACTGATTAGGTATGTACCCGCTTATTATTATATTAGTCAACTTTTTAATACCTTGATTATATAAAGTGATTTTAGATAATAAAAACAATAATATCCGAAATTGTTGCGTGTTAATGTGTTAAATACAAATGTATACTATATTATTATATTATACATTAACACAAATGAATATGTTATAAACATATTCATTTAATTTCGATATTTAAAATAACAGATGGGGATAAATAAAATATTGATTGCACCCGCTTCTCTTGGCCGCAATGTAACGTTGACCCTGATTTTAAACAGTACTGTAACGGATCACGGATGTGTGACACCATTACATAATTAATTTAATAATTTTAAGAAATAAGGAATAAGGCTTACTAGACATATTATAGACATACGGGTACACATAATAAACTACTATAAATATATTATGTATGAGACACACACAATGTCAAGTTGCGAGACAATAGCAGCCCGCACACTAAGGAACTCAGGATGACTGTAACGCTCGTAAGTCGTTCGTTATATTATGTTTAGTATATAACTATGATTGTGTTGATTTAATTAAAATTGTGTAACGATTAAACTTATCAACCGAAACTATTATTATTGGATTCATCTTTCCATAGCTCCCGAGCTATGGTTAAATTATAATTCAAAGGGCATGGTCACCGTCCCATATTTTAATTTAACAATCAATTTTTTCAAATTCTGATTTTTGGAAGTTTTATATATATGAAACCATATCTACAAATTATTGAGATTTTTTGTACTATTTAAGATTCCTTAAGTAGCCCAGTAATGGAGATACAAACTTCTGTTTTTTAAATGAAACCCCTTGTTTCAACAGTAAATAATTAAAGGGATTTTTTTCTGAAAACTATTCGTTCAAATTTTGAATTAGTTAACTTTGTGTACTTAGGATAATAGGTCCACGATAGAGGGTTCGGAAAATATGAGGGTCGTTTAGTAATTAATATTAATCTATCATTATTTATGGGTAATTTATAAAAATGGTTTAAGTATAATAAATACTAGATTTAATATTACATAATATATTCTATATTTTTGTAATACCATTTTTAAGGGCTATTATGTTTAGTATAAACATTTTAATAACTGAAAAATTACTGGTTTGAATTTTGAATTAAGTAAATCAAAAATTTCAAAACGACTATACACTGAACTATTTATAGTAAAAAAAGGAGGTTTCTTATTGAAAAAACAGAAGTTTATATCACCACAGGACACTCCTTAAGTAGTACAAAAAATCTCATAAATCTGAAAATATGGTCTTAAAGTATACTCAAAAATTCCGAAAATTATAATTTGAATAAATTTATTATTAAATGAAAAAATGAGAAAGAATATGTTTGTTGTATTACTTTGTATAACAGATTCTCAAGTCCCATTACAGTATCTATTTTAATATTATGATAATACTACTTATTACCATTATAATATGTTATATAGTAATACGAATACGACAATTTTATTTTTCTATAGTTTTAAATTGCATTATGGCTATTATTCTAATTTATTAATTTCATAAACTATGTTAATTTTTTTTACATTAAAATTTATGCAATTCGCAGTATCATCTTAGTAATAATCACAATGCGCCTTAGTTATGAATACCTACTCGACATCTCATTAGAAGGTTAATCACTTGTGTATTGTATTATAGTCTATATTTTAGACTGAAATGTAATAATTGAATCTTGGAACCACGTGGCCGTAACTTATAGTCATGGTCGTGTTGCAGCATTGATCCTATTTCGTAAATTGTTAAATTTAGTCGAATTACAAGGTTAACAAGTAAATCCCTTTACGCTCCCAGTTACAAAGTCAAAGTAACCACACTATGTATAGTACATACACATGTATAGTATATTTTTATTATTTTACGAGTTCTCTAACTTTTCCGATCTTACCTACTACTATTATGCTATTGCAGAATATAACCATCGTTTGTGTTGGTTTCTGCACGAACAAATAACATTGAATTTGGAATCAAGTATATTAAAGTACAAACCACCCAATGTATTAGACGGATAGAATATTTTCCACATCGATCAAAATAATTCACGGTAGAGTCATCGCGAACAAGCGGGGATTCGATCGAGCATCGAATAATGTAACAATTCCCAACAGTCAACTACAAAATATAAATAACATTATTTACAATTTTTTTTAATTAAGTTTATACTAGGTAATTTTGAAAAAAAAATATAAATAACTTCAGTGTTTTTTTTCATTCAGTGCTTGTTGGATTGAGGTTGAGTTGGTGAAGATTCTTTGTGCTTTGGCGTGATTAGGATGTTAGTCAAAATGCTCAAAATTGCTGTAAGAATCAATCATTGTCAGGCTTCCCTTGCTTGTCACATTTTAGGATCGGTTCTTTGTTGATGAAGAACGTGTGAGTTAAAGTTAAGTGGTTCAGTTCTGGCTCGGGTGATTGTTGCCTAATCTCTACTATTTAGAGCAAGAAGAAGTTTATATTTTGTGATGAAACATTTTATAATATTATTTCTATACTCAAAGACCATATTTTCAAATTCTTGAGATTCTTCGCACCTACACTGATTAAGGATTGTCGTGTGGCGAGTGATCAGACTTTTATTTTTAAAATGTGAATCTTCTTTTTCTACAGTACATTATTTAGTGGATATCTGAAAATGTTGACGTATCACAATTGAAATTCAAACGAGTAGTTTTTGAGTTACTATTAACTTTGTATACTACAGATAGTAATAAAAAGAGAGGGGAAGTTTATTTGAAAATCAGATGTTTGTATACAGGACACTTCTCATAAGAAGTATAATAAATCTCGAGAATTTTGAACTGCGGTCTTTGAGTATATTTCGGAATTCCAAAAATCAGAATTCGAATAAATTCGTCATTAATTAAAAAATGGAGGCGAGCGTGCTCAATGAATCACCCCGTGTGGTACATCAAATGCAGTGGTATTGCATGTGACGTGTCGTTCGGTTCGCTGTCGTCAATTATTGATTATAATTATGATATTTACATCACCTCGAGCAGAAAAAAATTCTTCTCGCCCGGTCCTTCCTACGGGACACCCCAATACTGCGTTTGTCTTCCCCATTCTGTTCATTCCATTCAAACTCGTTTTTCGGTGAGTCGCGGACGTCATACACGACACGCGATTTCCGGCGTCTTGTTTTATAATAATGATGATGATAATATAATAACATGCGATGTATCTCATCGTTCGGATTACAAAGCGACGTTGCTAACATATTACAACACGTCATAATCGCAGTCGAATTCTTTCGCATACATAGTAGTCTTTCAGCGCAGCGGTGCGTTATGTAATCGCATTGACGTCTCTAATTCGGTTTGAACATCTCGTTCTCGACGAAACTGACATTACTTACCTACCAGCTATATATGAACATAAATCGCATTAGTACAAAAGCGTCGTGTAAGTATGGTTACTGTACAAATAACGAAAAAACGGGTCTCGTCTTACCCGTCACGAGAACAAAGCTGTATATAATATAATATTATTGTTATACATTTTAATTCTTGGAATTTTTTTTTAACGACAATGCAAAACACGAAATAATACAAATTTCTCTTACGCCGCGCGTATTAAAACAGCGAGATTGCCGGAGGGTAGTGCGATGGATGGAAGTCCCTCGTGGGAGTTGTTCCTCGGATTTTTGTTTTATGTATTTATAATAGGTAATTGTATCTACAACAGTCATACTACAATCGACGACCTATTTCGAATTACTCAAATACAGAAGAAAAACAGATTTTATATCGTTAAACAATTAATTCCAGAGGTGGTTAATGCTCGACGGGTGTTAAGATTTTCATTGAAACATTTTAATCGCCCCACCACCTTGATTGAGGAGCTTTGGATACGCCGTTGATTCTCTTCCTACAAGGAAATTTCGGGGCAGGTAGACATTTTACAGCATTTTCCCGAATGTCTTCGTAGTGATCGTTTAACACACGCGATAGTTTTATTCTTGACCAATGTGTATTAATTTTTAATATATTTATGCTAATTGAATTTTTTTTTTACAATTCGATATAATATTTTTTATTTAATATGTATGAATTGTAAAAAAAACATGTCATACATTGTTGATTAAAAAATAATATTCTTTCAATGTACTAAAAAGTAGTAGAATCATTAGGTGTAGATAGCATATCTATATTTAATGTTAAAATATTACTATTTTAAGTCGGTCGGGGTTTGGGTTCCAATAAAAATTATTGTGTCATAGTCCCAATATTTTGAGCCAAACCGATGCTGATCGTGGCCCATAGTAAATATTGTATTGCCATTAACCCACAAAACGTATTACTACTCTGTTTTCAAACGTAATAAATGAGCCGTTATGTCGCGCGTGTTTCGTTGCATAAATTACATTGGTTATATGATTTTACTATATTATTTGTTTGTACAAAGGTTTACTCGGGACAGTTTACCCATGGCTTGTCTTGTCGTATTTATTTTTAATTTACAAATTTGTATTATTTTATCGATTTTTCTAGTCGTCATGTAGTTCACGGAAAAAAACTGAAAAACTAATCGTTTCAAAAAAAAAGAACATAATACTATCCTAACTCGCGTCGAAAAAGGCGCACGTGTTGGCGAATGGAAATCAATAATGGATCGTTTGTTACTTGCAAATAAACTATTTAATACTCATACAAAATATTACGTTCTTACCGAAAACCATGAGACGTGCGTACTTATTCAAATTTTAACCTCACTCGACTCCGCCGCACGCATCTATGGTATTGCCTAACAATGTCGGATTTTTTCCTTAAAATTTCCCCATTTATGGATATATTATATGATCATACAGAGCTCGATACTTCAAATCATCAACGTAAACGTTTAAAAACATCATTATAAGCATTTAAATAAGCATTTAAAAATCATAAAATTGATCTACAAAAATGACTTAAATTAGGAAAAAATTAGAAAAAGTTTGTAAATTGTCTTTTACAAAATTAAGTACTATAGATATTTGTTTAATCAATAAAATATTTTTTGTATTAATCACGTCAGTATGCCACAACAGTAAAATAATATTGTTTACCGAGAAATCAGTATATAAACTGAAAATATATTGTATGAATTTGTTTCTACAAAATGCAGTTCTGTTTTGAGAGTTGGAATATTTTTATTACTCGACGATGCCGCAAACAAATACTGACAAATCACAAGTAGATAAGATACCAAAGAGACAAAATAATACAATTAAAACATAATATAATTATTTTTAATTTTAATTCTACTGAAAACAAATGTTGAGAAAAAAATCTGAGTCAGTGGTCTGCGTCTTCATAAAAATATATTATTATGTAAAAAAAATCAGTAAAAACTAAGTTTTTATTTTTTTTTTTTGAATCGCCAAAAAAAGAAAAAATTGGAAGCATTTTTTTTAAATTGTCGAATAAAACAAAAATAAAAAACTTTTGAATTTCATATAATTCAAATTGTCGTAACATGATAACACACTTCCAATAGCACTCTGCTAGATATCATGTCATACTATAAAAATAAGCAAATGTTTTAAGTCCCGAATCCTGCAGATTATGATATACGCAATCGATAATATTGTTTGAATATTCGTATCAAAAATATCGTTCTTTGTGTCAAAGTCCTTTTAAACGTTAAAAAATAATTATTTTCTGGTTTTCGGGTGCAGAAATAAATCACTACAACGAGTTCGCGTTCATCGTTTAGATTTCAAATACTAGATAAAAACCCAAGTTCGATTTGAGATTGGGTTTGGGCTGTCGCATAGTGTTCAGGTGATTGACAGAATGTAAACACATTATTATCTTCATCTATCTCAGCAGTGTTGTGACTATAATTTATCTTACAAAATATTTTTTATTCACCTTTATAATGTATATCAACTGCTGTAATCAATGTTTTTAATTTTTTCAATAAAACACAATATTACCATTTTTTCCTACTTAGGTCTGAAATTTGATATCATAATATATATAGAAGGTACCTAATAAGATATCACGATGTTATTAATGCAACTAAATTCCTTCGATTAGTAATTCGATTTTACGATTTTATTTTTCAACACGAAACGTTTAAACAATATTATTATCTATAAACTGCTATATAATTACTTACCAAAATTAACCTTTTGAGAGCTTGTTAAATTATCAGTCATCTTTGTTCACTTGAAATTTAAAACTCCTTAATTGTCTTTTTGGATTATATTTTCATAGTATTACTATATATGTATACGGATTTGAATTTTCTATAATTATTTTTCGGATAATGATTTAATGATAAGCTTTACTAAATACAGTGAAACTTCCATATAACGAACTTCCGTTTTACGAAATTTTCTGTTTAACGAAATATTTTTAAGAACTATGACCTTCATTGTTAATTATATATAAATTTATCTCCAAATAAGGAATCTAATGTTTCTATATAACGAAATAATTATTGGATAAAAACCGGTTTTTGTAAATATTGTCACTGTCAAATTTTAAACATTGACTTAAAATTGTATATGAACAATATATCTTATAAAGATAAGACACCGAAGGTAGGCAATCTGATTAATTTTGCTGCAGTATTTCAGTTCCAATATTTATGCAAACGGGTATATATACGAATTTTCTCTCGTTTTCACTTCCCCTTACAAAAAAAAAAAAAATGTTAAAACGTAAATGTCGTCAAATCTATCGCCGATAAATTTGAAATTTTAAACGAAGTCGATGAAGGTGTTAAAAAAATATATATTACCGAAAAATATAGTATTCCAAAAAGTTCTCTATCAACCATTTTGAAAAACTGTGAAAACATAACCAAGCAAATGCAAAATTCTTCTCTCCTTAGCAATAGAAAACACTCAAATCTCATGGCGGTAATGAGTAACATGACAAAAAACCTGTGGCGGTCAACGTGTTAAAAAAAATACGTAATTCTATTTAACAAAGTGTCCTCCGTATTACGATTTTTTTGTTGCTTATTCGACTTCGTTATATGGAACTTTCGCTGTATTATAATATTATAATATTATCTTTACACTTCAGATAAGATTGTAATTTTTTTACCGCACATATATTCATCAAAAACCACTAATGAAATCGGAAACGCAAAAAGAAAATTTATAATTTAATCACGGGATTTTCAAATTGGTATGACTTCGTATTATAACTTTTGTGCATAAATATTTTATTAATTTATTTTCAAATCGATACCTATTTTTTAAACACGTGTCATTACACAATGACTGGTCGGGGAACAATTTTCCGTTTATGTCTACAGTTCGTGATTTTATGACATGGACTTAATGTCGTCCTGGATTCTCACGAGTCTCGTTGGTTTTCAAAATGTTATATAATGATTGTGTGTAAATAATAAAACTAAACGACGTGGCCACCTTGAAACAAGCATAGAACATAATATTGTTGAAGATCATATAATAATTTTACTTGTCCACATTATGTGTATATCATCCTCCGTGGTCCATATAATATTATAATAAAAATATATTGAAAAAAATATATATATATTTGAAATATTATTATCGAAAAAAATTATATTTTCAAAGCCCTGAAGTCGGCAATTCAATAATTATGGCGTGCACATCGTAGTAACTAACTATATCGCAAAATATGCTACGCTTGAAAACTGTATTTGATGTATTGAATAAGAATTGAATATGATCAGTGTGTTGCTCAAAAGATAACTTTAAAATGATTTAGACGAGATAACAGATAATGCATTGAAAATGTATCCAAATAAGGTAATAGATGAATAAAAAAAAACTATTTAGATAAAATACAAGAAAATCTCGTCTTTATCTAAATAAAAAAAAAAAAAACAAATGGTTATATAGTTTTTAGGTATATATTTGAATAAAAATAAAATAATGCTTAACACGTATTAATATATTGAACATTTTAAATTAGGTGAATAGTTAATTTCATCGTTTAATGAATTATTAATAACACAATTTATATTGTAACTAAAATATAATAATCAAAAACTCAAGTGAAATTAATGAAACTGTTATCTAATTATCTACAGATTATCAGATGGTAATAGTAAAAATCCACACGAGACGGATAGATGTTGTGCATTTATTTTATTTAGATAAATTAAAAAGATAACAATTTTTCTTTGGATTACACATAACATTGAATACAATGTGTATGGAGCCTTTCCGGCGAATTCTCTCGATTGTTGGATCAATAAAGCATAAAAATTGTATCGAATTTATTTATTAAAATTTTCTGATTCACAACTCATACAATAAATGCACCAACTTCGATTTGCTTCCGCGAAAATTACACCAGACAAATCAGCATTGATAATTTAACGGTGTTATTTTTTGTGTTCAAGTTATTGAATGATCCAATCGGATTTCCCAAATTTTTCGGAAAAATCAAATTTCATGTTCCCAGTATTACTTGAAGTCTGCAGGTTTCTACAACCAAGCGACTTTAATTCTGTCTTATCAATGATATATTCGTTTTTCTCGTTAATTTTTTGAATTATTTGCGTGCTAGTTTACATCATTTCTAATAGTTAATAAACATGCGAGATTTCGAATAAAATCGAAATTATATGATTGCAATCAATTTACATGTTTAGTTCAATATTATGTATTCACCTTTTATAGATATCGTAATATAATACTTGGACTAAATTCTTATTTTTGTCACTAAGTCCATTTCATTACAAATTGTATAATATTTTATATTTGATCCCGAGGTACTAATGTTGTTAAATTTACAATTGTTTTAAAAAATCATTTTCAAATACTATAATTGAAACTACCAATGTCTTGATAATTTCAAAGACATGTCTAGTCATTAGTGTTTTTGAATAACTTTAAAAAAAAAAAATACAATTTACACAAAACATATTTTGTTAATTTTGTTTATTGAACAAAATAATTTCTCTACAGTTTTTGTTATTTATATAAAATTATTAATTAAAAATACAATTGTTTTGTTGGCGGAAAATAAGAGATATTTTCATTACAATACATTTGGTTGAAAATAAAACAGAACGAATTATAAAAATGTTAACACGTATTTCCTTTTAATATACATTGTTGCTTTTTAAGAATAAATAAACCCACTTCAACATAAAAAGTTTAAAACACTTTACTGTGTATACAATTAACAGCGAGTTCTTACCTTTCAGTTAGATTTAAATTCGTTTTTGGGCTATATACGTTTGAAATATACGTTTTATTTTCTAAATTAACTCTGTGTACTTTTTTTTTTTTACTTTATTCTTCTAAAAAAGCGTGTTGAAAGCGTCAAAAACTTTCTTCGCTTTTGCTACACTTTTTACTTTAATCTGTATTTAATCTTTGTAAGCATATGGCGTCTGACGATGCAATTGTGCCAACTCTTTATTCAATTCAAACGAAGACATAGATGCACGTGTATAAGTAGATATAATATAAAATATATAAATGCGCAAAAAACTTTATTTATTTCTAAATTAATGATAAGAACATTGAAGTAAAGGAATTCGTAGATCGCTGCGTTGATATGAAAACTGATGAGCAGTATTATTTTAAACAACCGTGTTTAATAGGTATACGTTTTTATATTAGATAATATTATTAATTCAGTGTTGATACTTATCTAAATTAAAAGTTGCAAGTTATCTAATTAATTATCTTCGATAAAAAATTCACCTATCAAGATAAATTTATCTGCACGACTAATAATAATATCTTATATATTTATATATTATAAATTCGTATGATACATAAATTATAGGAATAACATCAAAGAAAGTGTTCTGTATTTATGTAAAAGTATTAAATATTTAATTTGAAAAATATATCGTTTAAACTTTTTACAAAAATAATGATGTCTACTATCCACATTAACTTATTATTTGTGTTTAAATCATATTAAAGTAGTAGCTAAAGTGTACCTTTGAAATGTTGGATTTTAATAATAAATTATATTAAAAAAATGTCTTTTTTTATCGAGATATTTAAGTAATTATTTTATTATCTCTATCTAGATAAATTTGAATTTAGTTAAGAAATCTAGATAATTTTTTATGTTTATCTTTTTATCTAGATAAAAAAGTATACTTATGTAATCCCGTCATTGATTATTATGTAGTGAACCTGGTTTAATGCAGATGACTGTTATTTAAATTTTAAGCACATCAACTTTCAAGCAAATGCATTATAATCGTAAGTCATTGAAATGATTATATACCGCGTTAAAAACAACACGTGTGGCAAACAGTCGATGTCAATAGAGATTTCAGGTGAGTGGGCGGTAGGGCGATGATTGCTTCTCCCTTGGACTTTGTTTTGTTGGCTGTTATGTTTTGTACGTCATAATATTATTTTTACGATATATGCTTAAGAATTGGGTGTGGAGACCCATCAAAAATTGAAAATCTCACTCTCACTTGATGTCTTATCAAAACTGCCACTGGTTCGATCAAAGCTGAAAAGCCGATCAAGATGCTGCTGAGCGATAAATTTATTGAAAAAACGTGTGTAGGTACTTAAACAATTTTCGTCCACCAATTATTTTTACGGGTGACGATCTATATGGATAGCGTGGTGTTGACGTACCTTGAAGTCGGTTGTCCGGGAAAAAAATTACTGTCGGTCGACTTTCGTTAAAAGTCTGCACACGTGGTCTTATGCGCAGTAGCTTGTCTAGGATTCGTTTTATTTTTTTTGAGAGGGGATGGGAGTTAATTATATATTATACGAATTAATTTTACAGATTAGATTTTAACATCTCTACTAATAATCATTCGAATTCACTAAGGATTAAAAAACTGTCCTTCTTTGCGCTCCCGGGAAATCTTGATTAAAAAGGACTCGGTGTAGGGACTTTATCTAACATAGCAACACCAATGCAAAAAAAATAAAAAAAATAAAATAGATATGAAAATAAAAATTAAATGTCATCAGGGGTGCCTCGGAGGGGAGACAGTCACCTCAAGTGAATATTCATAAAAATATAATATATAATACGATATCCAAAATTTTTTTGTTATAATGTGTATTTTATTACGGTCTGTATTTTTTTACAAAAACAAGCAAACAAACAAATTAACTATTATTGTGATAATAACAGCTGATTTTAATATCGGTTTTTGTCGACGTTGAATGGAATAACTGTGAATGCGTGGGTTATCGTCCGGCAAGTCGCTTGCACTACAGGACTTATATTATACAACAAAAATATCTATACGAAATAATAACATTTTTTATGTTTCGCTATTCTCGTTTTCGAAATCATATACGAATTTCGATTGTTCGCCATTTTTTTATTTCGGGCTCGGACGGGAATCGGTAGCAGCGTCGCTCTATCCGAAACATGCGCGTTAACCCGGCTTTGCGGAATCCGATTTTCATTTTTTTATACCCTTCTGGCGATGCGCCTCCTCCGTTCATTGTACCTTCGTCGTGCGAGCACTTCTGCGTGTATCAGCCATTTCAAAAAAAGCTCTTCAGACACACGCGAGTCACGAACACACCATTTTTGCACACATTCACATACACACGCACGCGCGTGTCCATATAATACTATTACGTGTATTCACTAAACATGTATATATATATAATTAACGCAACGTGTCCGTTTCGGTTCGGCCGCCGAAACCGCGATAAACATTTTTTTCTTTCATACGCGCTCGACGGACGTGTATTTTTTTTTTATAATTTATTTCCCGTTCCGAACGAGACGTTTTGCGTGACAATCGTTAAGTGCAAAATGTGTTCTCGCTGGTGACCATCGGACAACGGTCATGACGTGCTGACCCCGTGCACCGCGACGGGCAGAGGTCGACGGCTGGATGGTAATATTATTGCGGACTGCCTTTTACCATTATAATGGGTAATCAATATAATATTGTATTACGACGACAATAAATTGTTCGTTTGTAATTACACACCATAACCGACCTGGCGATTCGCTAGTGCGATTGTCGATGACGTCATGATGATCGTATTCGTCGACCACTTGTGCGAGTATCGATATAATATTATATCCCGGCGGCGATTTCAGGTGACTTTCGAGCTTAACCCATCGGCGATGCAATTATTAAAATCCGGACGATGTACAATTATAAGTGAGCCCGTCATCCGCTGGGTTTACTGTTTTACCCGATTTTCCGATGGATTGTCCGCCGAAATGCGTACTTACAAGTATCGTGTTCGGCGCGCATGCGTTCGCATCGCGCAGTTCGTCATGACGTTTACGAATGGTTTAATTATAAGGATTTAATATTGTGGTATATTATCGTTCATTTTATAATCCGTCGTTATCACGTCATGTAATGACGTGACAGTACACGCGGCCCGGCATATAACCCGAATCCAAGTGCAGCTCAGTTTTTGAGATTTATACAAGTGGGCTAGATGACGGACTGTGAACTTTCTACTAGCGCCCGGATCCGGAGAGAGGGTACGGGGCTTTAGACCCCCCTCACCCGCTCGTTTTTAAAATGTATTTATGTGCATGGTAAATAATTCATATTTCTAAAAATACATAAATTAAAAAAATATATAATATTGTAAATATTGTTATCTTAAATTTAGTCCCACCTATTTCAGATTTCTAGATCTATGTCCTGACTATATACGTTTTTAAATAATCATAAGATTAACGACACTGCTGCAGTAAAACACAACACAACCGTGTTGTTATCGCTACCATGTCTTTGAGACGTTTATTCACACTAAGTCTACATCATCAATGTTAAACAGCCGAATATATAGGCAAAATTTTTTGTTGGTTCATTTTTGTTTGAAAAAATATAAAATAAAACCAGACATATATAATATTAAATAATATTTTATTAGTTTACGAAAACATTTAAACAATCTCTCTCACGTTGGACAAACTCCTCGGCGACTAAATGTGATTTGTGCGATCGTTGTAGGGTTAGAATTCCAACATGCCGCATCTCTCAATACATGTATGTACAGGGTGATTCATCAAGCACACTCGCCTATTTTTTCTTCAAAAATGCAGTTGTTTAAAATTGGTTTTTGAAATTGTTAAATATATACTTACCATGTAAAGACCATATTTTTATGGTCTTGAGATTTTTTTGTACTGCATTACTTAAGTAGTGTTATCAGGGGCGGACTGGGCCAATGTGCAACTGCGCATTTGCACAGTGGTCTGGTGTCATATTTTATTCATCGAGCCGGTACAAAATAATCCAATGCGTATTGTATTAAAAATATTTTTATTGTAGAACAGTGAGCCGATTGGGTCCCAGTTCATTTCTGAGTATCATGCGCGGATACAAACTTATGTTTTTCAAATGGTATCTCCTATTTACTGTACATTTTTTGCTAATCATTTTTCTGAACATTTTTTTGACGTATCAAAATCAAAATCCGAATGAGTAGCTTTTCAGTTATTTAACTTTAAAAGACTAGTTTCCATAAGTATAAACATTTTTAATCACTACTCATTCAAATTTTGTATAACGCACTTAAAAACGTTCAAAAAAATAACTAATGATCTACAGCAAATAAAGAGAAAAAGGGTTTCTCATTTGAAAAACAGAAATTTGTATCGATATAGACCACTCATTGAGTAGTACAAGAAAAAAATAAACACTGGAATAAATTCATTATTAAAAAAATAAAAAGGGGTGAGCATTTTTGATGAATCATCTTATATATTATTTATTATATATTTTGTAATAACAACCTAAAGTACGCTTTCTTATACACTTAGCTGTAGTGAGTTGGGCCACCTGTGCGATGCAGTGTTAAAATAATCATAAAACACCATTGACGGAATACAAAATAAAACTATTCCGAGTACTCGGGGTTGTATAAATCTTTTTTTTACTCCCTGTCGCGTTCTATAACAATTTAATGCTATACAATTTCTCGAAAGGAATAACGCACTACAACCCCTTGAACTGCGTGTATAAAATATTTTATATACCTAGTCAAAAAAATGCAATATAATATGTATAATATACATATTAATACACGATGCTATTTATAATCAAAACATTTATTAAATAAATATTTAATCTAATAAAAACATATGAAACGTGTTCATAGTATAATGAAAATTATTACATATTATTGATATTACTAATTTGCTGTTATTTGTGACTATATAGGTTATAATTTAAAATTTAAATAAACGTGTAGAAATTAATTAAAAAAAAAAAAACGAATGGTCAGCCTGAAATACTTACATTATGCAATAATAATAACAATAGTAATTCATTAATAATATTATAATAACATCAACGACTTATGAATGTACAATAATACTTAACAAAACTCTAAACAAAATTCGGACACGATAACGGAAAGGGCACATTAAATAATCGATGAAGAATGTCTAAATAAATATTGAATGTATAATGATTGGATCCATGTCAATAGCTTCTTGTGGTCAATTGATAGTGGTCAATAGATGGTGTGGCAGTTGATAGTGTACGTATTATATTATTATATTCTACTTGTTTTTATTAATAGTATAAATTAATATAAATAGACGTGTTGTATAAAATTTAAATTTTCAAATAAACTTTAATAAAGTGGTCAATAATTAAAATAATAATTAAATAATAATAATTTATATAATTAGACTTTTACAAATAAACTTTGATAATGTGTATATTTTACTACATTAC
Organism: Pentalonia nigronervosa; assembly: GCA_014851325.1. NCBI lineage: Eukaryota > Metazoa > Arthropoda > Insecta > Hemiptera > Aphididae > Pentalonia > Pentalonia nigronervosa. Next base: position 82,066 of record JACXSJ010000522.1, on the reverse strand, counting down.
CATCAGAGAAACGAATTTATCGACCTCTACGTTTTTTTTTTTTTTTTTAATATTGTACACACATTTAAAGGTTTTTTCCGGCATATCACTTTTTATGAGCTGTATAATTTCGTACTATAAAATACCTAATTAATTTAAATAAAATAAAACCGATTTGAAAATGTCGTACCATATAGATTGTAGCCCAATCTATTGATCACTCTACCTTTTGTCGGTATACCATAATAATTAATGATCTTCAAATATGTACCTATATTGCCTATATATTGTGCCGCGCAATAAAATTATCATCAAAAAGTAGTGTTAAAATATAGGTAACAATATGTTATTATTTAGGTACTTATACAATATGTTATTATTTATTATGTATTTACGGTAAAAGATACAATGGTTAGACCACATAATGAGAAGATGATATAACGAAACAGTTAGAGTAGCATTGGAATGGAAATAAAAAGGAAAAACAATTATAGGAAGACCTAGGAAAAAATGGATTGACATGGTGGAAAACGATCTAAAAATCCTAGGAGTTCAGAATTGAAGAGAGGCAGTTTAAGATAGAGACATGTGGCAGATTGTAGTAATGCGGGTAAACATTTTTAGAAAATAGAAATGTCAGAAGAAGAAGAATATTATGTATTTACAGTACAATACTACGAATATTGTTATATAATGCCGGTGTAACAGACGATAATTACCCTTGATAATTTTTACCTCCATTTAAAAATATAACATAAGTTATAGTTACCAGGGGTAAATAGGACATTTTTACCCTTTCGGTAAAAATGTGGTTTCATGGAGGTATAAATATACTAGGTTATAGTTACTGACCAGGCGAATATGTACTAGTATAAACGGTGAATATATATGAGGATATATTTACTCCTAAGGGGGTGTTAAAATATCATAGGATATATTATTTATCCACAGTAACTATAACCTAGGATATATTAACCGATGAGGTGGGAGGGAGGTAAATATTATTGAGGGTAATATATCCTGGGACGCCGGGTTTTGGATTCGTCTTGATCAGGTTATCTCGTCGCGGGCAAGTGAAGTACATAATTTTTTGTTGTTGTAAATCAAGCGAACGTTGGTTAATAACGGTAGTAATTATTACTAAGCAAGTACCGTAATATTTAACGTTTACTTTTAAGCTATTATAATATTATTTTATACTTATTTTCTATGTTTTTTTTATCGAAGCCTATGCGGAAAACAAATACTTTCGGTAATGGGTTTTAATAATATCATGGTCGTTGAGCAGAAAACAAAAAATAAAAACGACATTCGATCGGACCGAAATTCTCGCGTTTTTTCCACGCGTGAGAGATCGCGCGACACGACGAGATACGCGAACTCTGGTATAAAATTATACCACGTGTGTTTCGAAAGACGCGAAAAAGTAAATGGTTTGGAAGTCGTTCTGAAGCCATAAATAATTAAATGATTGCGTTTCATCGTACGATATATGTATACAGGGCGATTCATTTAATCTAAAACGGTAAGACACTCGTTATATTGAAAACCAATGATATTTCACAAGATTTTTTTTTTTTTTTACATGGTTTCAAGTCGTTAGAAAACAACATTTTTTTGAAAGAAATAATATTTTTTTCATATTGTTTTATCCTAATAATTGTTTAAGATTTTTACTTTTTTGAACGACAACATACAATTTTGATTTCATATTTCAAACCAGAATATTTTTTCGATTATTTTGACACATATAAATCGAATTTCGAACGAGTTATTTATTAGTTATGAGTATTTAAAGTTTAGATATGTGGAGCGGAGTGGTACGCGGTTACACTGCAGGATGTTGGTTCACTACTTTGCTCATCAGAACTTTAAATAGGTACTCATAACTCATAAATTACTCGTTCGAAATTCGATTTGTATGTGTCAAAATAATCGAAAAAATATTCTGGTTTGAAATATGAAATCAAAATTGTATGTTGTTGTTCAAAAAAGTAAACAACTTAAATGATTATCAGTATAAAAAAAATATGAAAAAATATTATTTCTTTCAAAAAAATGTTGTTTTTTTTTAATTAATTTAAACAAAAAAGATTTAGAAAAAAGTCTATACTTTTACGTTAAACGAATCATCTTGTATAATGCAATATTTAATGCCCCGTCCGAGACCGTTTATCATCATAATAATAATAAAATACAATATTACGTTCCGGCGAGTAGTGACGTACGATTTTCACCTTGCAAGCCCAAGTGGGTCGAATAATTATTTTTAAGATACACGTGTACAGAATAAAGGGTAGGAGTGGTCGGGTGGGGGGAGGGAGTAAGGGAAACCTATAGCGGTCTCTTTTTTTTTTTTATTAAAATAAAAATGTAATGCATTAATAGATAAAAATACAATTTCGGATGAGTAGCAGCAGTGTATGAGTTATAAGTATTGAAAGTTTAGATGAGCGGAGTGGAGTCGTCGAATCATCTTGTATAGTATAATAATATTTAATGCTCACATGGTCCGTAGACCGTTTATCATTAAAATAATTATATACGATTAATTTTGCACCGGGGAAAAAAAAAAAAAAAACAAATATCGTCGCTGCGATAATAGTGTTGAGTTCCGGCGAGCGGCGTGACGTACGATTTTCACCTCGCAGGTCCAGCTGATGGATGATCGGATAATCTTTTTTAAGGCATACGCGGACCAAATGAAAGTTAGGAGAAGTGGTGGGAGTGAGGGGGGGGGTGTAAGAAAAACCTATGGCGGTGTTTTTTTTTCTCCGAATTTACCGACCCACGCGCACTGTCATGTGCCACGCGAACCGCCTCGACTCCTGCCGTTACCCTAATCGACATATAGTATATGTGTCATGCATTTATCTGCAACCGCGACATACGATAGCTAGCTGCTGTGCAGTATAAATCGCTCAAAAGCTTTTCAAATGTTAACTGACGTGTTGGATGCGCGAGTTTAATGTCACACACATACACGTTATTAATGGTGTTTTGTGTATAATTTCACTGCGTAATTAAAATAAAAATTACATTTCACAGCATCGCGAAACTATTCGAGAGGGGCGATCCAGTGTTGATTGCAGTATACATTGTGTAAACGTATCTATGTACATGAATACATATGTGTATATTGAAAAAAAAAATATATATATATATATGTGATATATACTATACAGAGTGATTCACTCAGCACGATCACCCCCTTTTCGGCTTTGATGAAACGATTGTTCATAAACCCGATTTTTGCAATTATTCTGGAATTATGGATTTGGAATGTACGAAGACTACTATAGTAGCTTTAAAATTTAAGTTATTAATATTAATTCATCAATATGTTTTATGGTTTATGAAAATGGTCGGAGTAAAATAAATACTAGATCCGATATTACATTTATTTTAAACATTTGTAAAATTATTTCTATGGACTATTAACCTTAGTATAAAGTTTTGAATGACCAAGAAACTACTTTGTTCGACGAAGTTTGAATTAGGTACGTCGAAGGTTTTTAAAAAAAAAATTCCACTAAACAATTTGCATTAAAAAAAAAAAAAAAATGGGGGTAGGGGTTTTTATTTGAAAAACAAACGTTTGTATCTCCACAAGACATTCTTTAAGTATATCAAAATATATCAAGAATTTTAAAATATTGTCTGTACTTCATTAGGTATAATTAAAAATTCCAAAAATCAGTAATAGAATAAATTCATTATGAAACAGAGATTAGCAGTCTTTGTGAATCACTCTGTATATTATGATATATATCCTCAAAATTCCCTATACGATGGTACGCTACACGCGATTCGCGGCCATTATAATATATAACAATGTAATGTATTATGGTTTAAAAAGTTTTTCCGTTACAGGACACTGTCGGCGAAAATGTTTTTCTTTTTTTATTTTTATTCCTCCAGTTGATGGATTTGTGATCGTAACATGATTATTTTTCACCCAGGCATCGAATACAATAGTACAACAATGGAAATTTATTAAATATTTGTTTGTCACCTCGCGCTCGTATTTATAAATGAAGGCTGGGAAATCGATCTTTTAGTATTGCAAATAGCAAATAGTAATCGAACAATCAATAATAATATACGATTTTGGTTAGGATATCAGCAGGAATCATCGAATGACGGACCGTAATTATTTATCTAGGCTGAATACAAGACATATATTATTTAAAAATTATTATTTTTTATGATGAATAAATACATTTATTATTTTATGTTTAGATTCTCATTTTATTATATTTGTATCATAATGTCCCTTTAAAAATATTAATTGGTCATCACCGGGTATAGATACTAAAGTGCTATCAGTGAAAAATTCTTCTATATCCAGTAATTTTAAGTGTGTACAAAAATAATCATATGAATATTTTAAATACATTTTAATTAAAATTAATTATCACTATTATTTTAAATTCTATTTTTTTTTTTTATTAGTAATTTTTAAATTACCCCATTTTAGTGTAATATTAATCGATTATTCGTATCTACGTTATCAATAATGGATATTCAATTAATCGACAAAAATCTGAAATCACGACCAGCCCTAATTATAATGTTTAAGGTTATTCGAAGTGATTCCTCCGGATTCAATTGCTTGTACAATTATATATTTAGTTTTTAGGTTTGGAGTTTAATAATAATATTATGATACAGTAAATAAAAGAATAATATTTTAAATTTATTTAATGAAACCTATACAATATGTTGTCTGTGACTTTTCTCAGTCACACGAACGACGTTTATTAGTGGAACTCAAATTAATTCGTTACCTAATGATATCTGTTGTGATTGACTTTGATAACTGCTAAGCTTCACTACGGCTGATGATAATGATGGTACGTATCTTTAACATAACCCCCAAAAAAGTAGTCACATGACGTGAGATCTATGTGTAGATGCACCTAAGTACAATGTATCGGATGATTCGTTTTGATTAACTCTGTATAAATTCTCGGATGGACGATCGTACAAGTATATAAAAACATCGAACAACGATGTTTCGTGTAATAATAATATCTAAATTGCCGCACAAGTCTTGAGCGCAATGCTCATTATTTCTTCTTTACAGTTTTGCTTATTTGTCCGGACGGATTCGTATTTCCACGCATGCCGGCGGAAACAATCGGGAAAATAGATTATGAAAATCAATTTTCGATTTTCGCCGTATCGCGCGCGGCAATCGGTAAATTCGTCGACTATATATCGCGGTCGTGCCTGTAAAATAATTCTTTTTCCTATCTGCTATTCGCGGGTCTCTAGCTCGGTGATCTCTGATACCATTCGTACCGTCAACGTCTAAATCGCTATACAAATCATTTGGGGCCGTGGTGATAACTCTCTGCCAAACGTCCGCCCGCGTGCCATCTCGTGTCCATCCCGACGGTGTGGTTTTCTGTTTTAGACGACTCTATACGCCGTGTGCCTATACCGAAATGTGGTTTTAAGATTTGCGAACAGGATTTTGACCGGCGATTTGTATTGTCAGTGTGACGATGTGGAGGAGGAGTGGGAAGGATGCTTTGCAAGAGATTTCGAAAATCAAAGATAAATTGTCTTTGATAACTATTTTGATTAGCGAATGCAACAGTCTGTAGTCGATATGATATCGTTGGCGTTGTCGTTGCTTACAGCGATCGGACATGTTGCAATTGACGAGAGCAACTTGACCTACGTTTTATGGGGTGTAAAACTTGTTAATAATATTATTGTTAATAAATTGTATCGATAATACACCAATCCAGCCAAACCTCGTAAAGGTCTTCTTTAAAAATGTTTTCATAAGATATAAAAATTGAACGATTATTATTTACGATAAGTAGGTACATAATTTTATATTTATATTATAAATGCTGATGCAATAACATACAAATAACATACAGTTAAAACAAACGCATCAATGGTATAATGTAGTAGGTTCAAACATGTATTATATCCAAACTATTTTTTTTGCTTTTATACTGTAAGTTATAAATAACTGATTTAATTTATTTTCGTAATACTTCGTTGAATACCTAAAAACTGATGAATCAATGAATCGTTGTTGTAACACACTTGTCCTTGACCAATTTTCGTTCGCCGCTTGATTGAAAAACTGCGCGGCGTGTTCCAAAACGTACGGGGATTTCTTATGAAAGTAGTTTGAAGTAATTTCTATAAGTCGAGAAAAGTCTCTACTACGGTGCTCATACATATGGGTGCTAAAGATCCCCTAGCCAGGTAATATAATTCCACACGGACGCGAGCCATTTTATTATTGTCGGACGGTGGAGTTTAATATTTAGGCATTATTATTGAATCGCGCGTATATTCAGTTAGGACGTCTTAAAGGAGTAAAATAAATATATATATATATAGGTACACAAGGCTATTGGGTTGCTTACGATATACATATTGTAAGTCGTACTATATAAAGTGTAGGTGGGTGGAAAGATATCAGATAGAGTCGAAAATTCGTTTTTGATATCTTCTTCGGTTCATTGGTGCAGTAATGTGCTTATTAAAAACAATACTTATTAAAATTGAATATCCACGGACTTTGGAATTAAGAACTGTGGCTTAGAATTTGCGGAGTTCAAAGACTCCTACACCCCCTCCCAACCACAATTTATACATATGACGTCGCTGCCATGTATTAACTTCACACGGACGTGAACCTTTACATTATTATTGCCAGACGGTCGAATATCCGTACATATAGGTATGGAGCTCTCGTGTATATTCAGTTAGGACGCCTCGAAGGAGTTTGAAAAATATGCATACACATGAACCTCGGGGTGCTCGAGATAAACTATTCTGTAAGACATACTCTGTATAGTAAACGTGCGCAGAAAGGTATCGGACAATGCGAGAATATTTTTTATTGATATTTTCGCCGAATCATCGGTGCAGTGTTATAATATTGTGTGCCTACAGTGTGCATAATATCATATATAATACTATATTCTCATCCATAACATTTCTCGCGACGCCGCCACCCTCCTCCGACCAAAGTCAAATAAATATCAAAACAAACAACACGTACCACCCGTATATTGTGTAACTCGGACGTAAAAAGTTTACACGTCGAAGAAATCTTTTCCGTTTTGTTGTTTGCGTACTCTGGCGATGGTAATAACTATAGTGAAGTAAATGCCCATGGAAATGCCCTTGACATTGTTTTTAAAAAAAGTTAAAAGTTTTCAGAAAATTTTAATGGAAAAAAAAATTCAATTGCAAATTTTCAAGGATACATCTCTAGTAAAGAACAATCTCTCGATCGTCTGTGGAATATCATTACTCGTATTCTACTTGCTGCACCTTCGTGATATTGTTGTAATAATGTTTACGTTCGCTGAAGATTTGCGTAGCATTATATCATCATCATCGTCGTCGTTGTTGTTTTTGTTGTTATCATAGCATCGTTAAGTATTTTTTTTATTTTTTTTTTGTTACCTCCACGCTTTTACGCTCATCGTTAATAATGGTCCGTTTTCAAATAATGTTTATTATTTTTGTATTTATCTAACGACAATGGCTCGCAAAGTTGCGATACAAAATAAACAATACATTTTTTTTTTCATTCGACCGACATGGACGTACGATATATTATTATAGGTTGTATCTACGTCGTATTATAATAAAACAATAGCAAAACTCAATTTTTCTGTATAAAACGATCGATTATTATATTTTTTTTGGACAATTATTCTTAACATAAATAATTTTACCGGTGAATTTTAAATTAACTGTAAATATATCGTTTCAAACTGCAAACAATTGCCAAAATCAACAAATCGTATAAAACATCCGTGTCAATGTATGGTATCTGAAGAGCTGAAAACACGTTTAAGCATAATATTGTTTTCAAAACATAAATATGTTAAAAATTATTATAAACTAACACCATAATAAATATAACCACATAATGATATAATATGGAAAAAATGATGAACCGCCACCATTGGAATCAAATGGTTCATATTGGAAATATGTATTTATATTTGTCCAAATTTGATCAAACAATAAATTGGAAAACTTATATTGAATAAAGATAGATTTATCGAAAAAAAAAATGGAATGTTTATCTAAGTATTTATTAATTTTATATGATGTTTTTTTAAGATTCTATGAAAAAACTAATGAGAATTTTAAATAAAGATCATTATTTTTTTAAAAAATAAAGTTGAACCTTTTTAAAATATTTTACTACTATAAAAATTGTTGCTCTCTCAAAAATCGAAAAAAAAGTAATAAATACACTATAAATATACCATAAAGCTTCTCTTTCATGCAAAAAATGTGCGATATTACGACGATAGGAATTATTGAACCCCATCGTAGATTTCCTTCTGTTTCCTATGAATTTTTGCAGAATAATAAACGCGTACTTATAATGTTTTGTTAATAAATTATGTACTACTTCCGATTTTCAATCAAATCGCCTACAATAACACACACAGTTCGAAGAATTTTTTTGAAATATAAAAAGCTCTCAAAAAGCTTTTGAACAATAAGAAATATTAAAAAATGCGGACAAGTGGGTAACTACTGCCTTGCTATACAGTAGTTATCGAGTGTGTCGTTATGATGGATGTGTTAAATTTGTGTTTAATGATAAATCTGCATTTGCATATTATCTTAAAAATTATTATCTTGAAAGGTTAGTTCATACTTTTTCTAAAAATGTTGATCTGTAGCTTGTAGTAAAATTAAGGGAAAATGAAATTCACAATGAAAATTTTCGATTTTTTTCTGTAACGAATTGGAATTATTTATATACAACAAATAAATACAAATAATTATTTTAATTGGTGTTATAATTTGTAACAAATGGCAACTATTTATAAACAAACAAAAAAAATTTATAATTTTCAACTGGAATCTCATTTTTCTTTAATTTTTTTTTCGTTTTTCTGGACGCATTTGTAAACTGCTGTGAATTTCTTACTTTTCACACCGTAATTTACAAACTAGATTCAATTTACTATCAAAAAAGATACTGAAGTAGAAAATCAGAGCATTTTTACTTCCCCAAAAAGTGGCGACAGACAGAAAACACACACACACACACACACACACACACATCATAGTAAAATCAATACATTCTTTCTCTCCTTTCAGAATCTAAAATGTAATATACAACGACCATATTTGTATCTCTCGATTTTATAAAGAAAATCGTTATTTTTTAATTTAGTGTATATTTATGATTCTCGTACGTAAAATATGTTTGTATAACATGATATTATGTGAATGCATTTTGAGATAATAATAATATGATGACTGTAGTGCACAAATAGCACATAATATAGTGGTGGAGTCAGAAATTGGAAATCGGAATTCATTCGGGTCGTAAATTATGTTCTACCTGCGCCTGTGTGGATACGTGGTCGGATAAAGGAAAGGAATATCAGCGAAAAATGATTTATGCTCCCAAAAACAAACGGATTTTCTTCTCTCTTCGATTAGACCGAAAATATGAAATCTTTAGCTTGGTGATAAATTTCTCCCGAACACAGGCTAGCGTGTAAGATTTTTATAATTAATAGGGACAAGTGTCTGATTAAATGGTTAATGACTTAATATATATATATATTATTAATATAACATCTAATAAAACAAGCTCAATACTTTCGTACACGTGTTGTAAAATAGTATAGAAAACAAAGATTTATTATTACTTTAAAACTTACTTTATCTATATTTATTATTACATTTTATATTATGATTTACTACCACATTAGTATCAGTCTTAAAATCTGAAAAACATAGAAGTCGTTACGATTGCATCGTGTTATAAACTAAAATATACGAGAGTAATCTAATCATCAATTTGTACATTTTATTGTTAGAGCGTTGGAAACGATTTCGTATAAAACAATAATATTATAGAATAATACACGGAACGATAATACATTTTTATTTTTTTTTATTAGTCTTAGTTTAGGGTTATTATATTAAAAAAAATTTAAAAACAGGACTAAAATAGTGTCTATAATATTTATTATAGTTTTTTTTTTACCTTTTAATTATTGTAAAAAACATACATAATAAATACTACATATATAGTTCGATCTTCGTGGAGCTTTATATTATACACTTAATATTTTATGTACTTTCATCAATATCGATTTTTGTAGTTACTATTTTTCATGAATATTATTGGCTACCACTGTCAGTACCAATAACATAATATTCACGTAGACACAATGCATATTAATATGAATTAATACAGAATGATTGGAATTGATATAAAAAAAAAAAAAACAGGGCAAAAATCGTCCTGAAAAATGTTTGTTAGGACAACAGGACATAAAGCTGAAATAAAGGACAGCTCCATAAAAACAGGACTTGTGGTCACCCTATATTAGTTACATGTTAATAGGCCATTAGTTATTAGCTTACATTGTGTTTACAAATAGTTTGCAGAACACTTTATGCTTATATTGGGTTACATAATTTTATTTCCTTTAAGAAGCTGATGATATTTGATTGGAGTTCTGATTGTGTGGCTCTCTTAGTAGATTTAGTGAGTGGTGTTTGTTTCCCGAGCCTTCGAACTTTACTAATTCAGTCAATATGTGCTTTTTGACCCACTCCACATCATTCGCTTATAGGGCGCTCGTTTTTGGCCACTAGGTGATTATATGTTGTAAATCTGTGCCCTATTCGGAGACGATTTTAAATAAACAATTATATATTATTTTGCGACTATCGGACAACTATCTTTACCTATTACAACTGTAGTGTCATTACGAACAGCTAGATTACGATGATTATTTTAAAATTTAATTTAGTTTTCACAGTGAAAACGTTCAGTTATTTTTAAATATTTAATGTTTATAGATCATACTTTCGAAGTCGCTTCGTGGTATTAAAAAAAAAAAAAAAAAATGGACTCAGTAGACTGTTGTAGCGGTTCACGCATCATAACCATAAGTTTTTTTGTACATAAAACCCTGACAGATCACCGGGTTTTCCGGCATGCGTTATTTTTAATCACAGTCCAGTAGTTTTTCAATTCGCTAAACATTAAATACAAAAGGAAACGTACATTGTAATAAAAGGCTACACAATATTGTTATATGAAAATGCCTAAGAGCTAACCACCGTGTTTCGCCGTCATGGTGTTCTCTGCACACATTGTTTTAGATTTTTTTTTTTCATAGAAGTTTATTTGAATTACCCGTCTGCTACAATAAATGAACGGAATTTATGGTATTGGCGCGGTCGCTTTTATTCGACTTATTTTCGACCGTCCGTCGTACTTTTTATGCATTGTAGGTACATTTACATATGTGTAAGGGCATTTTTATGTTGGGGGGGAGGGTAGATCACTCTCCTCTATCTTTTTTTTTTTTGTTACAATCAACCGTCACTATCATAGCTTAATAATCATGATATGAAATAAATATTTTCATTGAAATATAATATTAAGCATTGTCATCCAGTAATTCTGGATTCTTCCATGAAAAAAAGTTCGAGTGTTTTGTTGATAAACTTAAAAATAAACTTCCAAAAGCCATGACTTTAGAACTAAGTCCTACCGCAATATTTCGACTTTGTAATCGTTTTCAGTGTACCTAACTATATGACTTTAAAATAAATCGCAAAGAAAAGAATTGTCTTGGTAAAGTAACAAAGTCCCGGAATCGACTTCAAAATTTTTACGTAAGTACATAACAGTTAATATTAATGTTCTAATAAAAAAAAGTTCATAAAAATTGATCGGCTAGATGGTAAAAAACGGCAGCTCAAAAAATTGCAATAAGAGATGCCCGCGATATGGTGCAACACATACTTGCAGAGATGTTTTCGTGAATAGGCGACACAATGGGCGAGGCGTTCGTTCAAGTATAAGAGGTGTAAATCGTTAAAATATAATAATTTTTTACTTACCTTTGTCGTGGGCGACGGTCCTCGAGAATCGCGAAACCTACTTGTATCTGTGTAGTATTATACGCACAGTGGACTTATTCGGCTGCACACACATTGTATTTTATTATATTATATTATACACTCACTTGACTTACATGATCGTACCGACTTGGCAGCTGGTATAATAATATACCGACATGTAACACGTAGCCAGTGACGGTATGATCTGGTTATGTTAGTGGGTGAGGGGGAGTATGATAAAATAACGTGCAAATAATATTCGTTTATGCCAAAAAATTTTTTTGTAAACAGGGTGATTCAAAATGTGCGTTTCAGCGATTTTATCACATTGTGACGTTTCGGCCTTTTTAGGGGCTTACTGCGTACCCATCATGTAAGAGAAACACTTACGTTATGACCTATGGACCGAGCCGTGTGGTGTTCCGAGGAACAAATCGACAGAACAGGTTTATATATATATATATATTAGATACAAATATTAAAAATAATAAGATAAAAGAAAGGGTTTTATAGGGTAATCAAGTTAATTTATTTGAAGGCAAGAATTTTAAGGGGGTTTTGACATTGCTGGGGGAAATTTAATATAGTAAATACGTGAACGACAATCACGTTTTAACTGACAATGTTAAGTGAATATAAATATAAATGGCAACATGGTACCCACAAGTATATAGGTATTACATTAAATAAAGATTGAGGAGATTAATAATGGAATTGCTGCCATAATTTAATTCTATATAAGAACAAATTGTGCTGTACACGTGAGTGCAAAAACGGAAGGACATGGGGGAAAAGTCAGTACATTACAGCCGGTTACGATGTGGTTGGATGTAGTGGCTTCACCCGCGTCGGGCCCATCGTGACGTCCTTAGCTCATCATTTTTTGTATTCAAACGGATGAAATGTGAACTGTCTTGTCTGGTTGCCACAAAACTCAAAACTCGTTGGTGGTGTCACGATAACGCGGTTTTGAAAAAAAAAAAATAGATGACTTGACGGAGCTATACAATGCCTGGTTAAAGGTCGGAGAAAATCTGCTAGTTGGGTGATTGACGAACTTTGGTTTTGGTGTGTAGGCTGTTTGGTGTTGACGATGAGGTAGTGAGGGTTTTCCAGTGTCGGCATGCAGAGAGAATTTACAATAACTTGGGGCAAACAGTTTGCCCTGGGCACGCGTACTGATGGCGGCAACGATGACCAACAGGCCGCTTTGTGGTGATCGACCGACAACTTTCACGTGGGGGGGGGATAGGAGGATATGATTACATAACACCGTTGATAGTCTTTACTTATTATGTTTGATTACGCTGCAATATAAATTATGACAATGGTCATAATTTCTGGAAGATGTCTTGGGGAGTTTTTCTTGAACAAGAGGGTCAAAATTCCGTGACGTTACAACATATATATTAAAATCCGGAAAAATGTATGATACGAAAGCTTTTTGTTTTTGAAACATCTAAAATGATTTGTACATTTTATAATTTTTTACAATACATTGGGGGGTTTTAGGGATCAACTTTATTAGAAACTCAAAAGGAAACCTATACTCTTTTGCAAACTTAATATGAAGACATTTTTTTTTATTGCATTTTAATGCTTGAACAACAACATTAATTAATGCAAAATTCTATGCATGAGAGATATTCAAAGTTTTTATAAATTTCTTAAGTTGACCGGTCAAAACCCACTAAATAATTGTAAAAAATTATAAACTGTACAAACAATTTAAGATGTTTCTAAATAAACAAATTTTCGTATATACATTTTTCTTTATTTTGAATCATAAAGTGGCCGTTACATACATTTTGAATCACTCTGTACATTATGTAGACTATTGCACGAATGTGTATGATATGCAGTACAATGAAATTATAAATGAAAATTTGATCGAAAAAATTGAAAAAATGTCAATCACCTGCAATAATGGTCCGAAAAGATCTTAAACATTTGAAAATTATACCACGGCTGTATAGAAAATTCCGAAATAAATATTTGATAACAATTTACAGGATCTACGGTTTTCGATTTTTTGCATTACGACGAATAAACATTATTTGACTTTTTTGAAAACTGTTGTTTACAATACAAGCGTTGACACGTCCTTTTTGTGATTTCTCAGTAAGCCGGACTTCAAAATCCGGACAATTCAACAGTAATTCGAAAACAAACGAAAACCAAAAACTATTATTGTAACTCGATCTTACAAAGTCGCTGCGATTGAAACCGAGATGATATGATGTGTTATTTTAGAATGTAGGAAAAAAAACAACAAAAAATAAGCAAAAAAAAGAAGCCACAGAAAAAAATCAACTCTTTTATTTATATATATTAATTATATTAAGTTTTGACAGTTGTACTATTAATTTTATAGTAAGAGTAATAGTATACTACAGTATTTTATTTTTGAAACCCAGAATAATAGGTATATATATGAATTAACTATACTAATGTTAAATACTATTGGTAGTGAATGACTAAAAAAGTGTTAAAAAAGCTCTACATTTTTAATTATTTTTTTTAATAAATGTTTATTTATAGTATTTTAAATAATGGGCAGGTATTTTTATTGAACATTAAAAAAAAAAAAATCATCTTGTATATACATTATCTAAGTGTTAAGATATTTTAGTTGAGATATTAAGTACCTAATAAAGGAAAATTACCACATTGTGAAAAGAAGACATCAACAAATACTAAAAATCTCTGTTTAGAAATCAAAGAAGGAAATAAAAGTTTACCAGAATTTTTAGTTGCAGTAGCACACACAATAGGTTTATACTGATTTGTTTTTTATATTATTGCGTATTACCTATCAATTACTTGACACTTTAACATAATTCGTTAGTAAAATAATAGACAATTAGACATAGAAAAGAGATAAAATTCTAATAACTGTACACAATATTAATTTAAAATGTTGTATACCTATGTGATAAACCGTTTATAAATTTTAAGAATAGTACGAGACCATCTGTATTTAAAAACAAAACTAAAATTTACCGTGGCTTTTTTTGTTGATTATTCCCATTTTACGCTATGGATTCTTCTCGCATTTTAAGTGACATTAAAACAAAAACGAAAAATAAATACCAAAGTAAATATATCTGATATTGGCTTTACGGCGAACAAAATATTTCTATTGACGGTTTTTTATTTTTTTAACGGTCGTTTGGTCAATGGACGCGTTCCAACTGTTTTAGTTTCAGACATAACGATTGGAGCTCGATTTTCAGTGGCGTGACTAGCGGGGAAATTGGTCCGAATGGGTCAATTATTTGTTATCAAACAGTGTTTATAAAAACAATAACTCAAAATGTTATCAACGCCGATGTCAAAAAAATAAAATAACTCAATCGCCAACGTTGGTTTTTTACAACACATTTATCATTAATAATAATTATCTATTAAAATATCGATTGTGATCGATCAGCGCATGGACAAATGTATAGGTAAATAAAATTAGTGATGACATGACGTATCAACGATTAGTTTTTGTACCCATTTTTTTTTTTTTTTTTGATTTTATTATTTAATTTATTGAATAGCAGTGTAAGCTGTCGTTCGAGTGTCCCACTACGTTTCTCATCAGTTATCGTATTTATGTATGGTTGTAATTTATTATATGTGTAGGGCGTGATGCACAGGTATTCGAGTCGAAACCAAAGGTCAGTTATTTTGTTATGCAAAAAGGCATTTTTCTCTTTTTGAACAAACTACTACAGTGAAATCTCCTCTAATGAACACCTCTAAATAGCGGATACAATTTCAATGACCGAGAGCGTCCGATATTTAGAGGTGGTTTTACTGTAATTATGTTACTCCACGATTGAGCACTGAATGATGAATATATTACATATATATACAACAAAATGTGTACATGATATATTATTTTAAATACATCATAATTTACCAGTTTAATAAATTACTCCAAAACTAAACGAGTAAGCATTGCTCTTGAATTGTTTAAAACAGTTAAATTATTTTAATTATTATTATAATCAGGGCTTGGTATTATAGGGTACATAGGCTTGGTATATCGGGACTTTTAGCACCTGAAATCATCAAAATGGGCACTTAAAAACATCATTATAAGCACTCAAATAAGCATTTATAAACCATATTATAAAGTTTAAAAATGTTCATTTTACATAATAAAGTACTAGACATTTGTTCAATTAAAACATTATTTGTATTGATCACATCAGTACGCAAAGCCGGATTGGGTAGTCTCGGCCGTTCGAGAAATATTTTTCTACTGGCCCGTAATTTGTTATAGTATCCGATATTGGCCAAATTTTAATATTAATAAATTATAATGACCTTATCACATTTGTTGGCGAAATAGAATATAAGGTATTACTTTGTTTAATATTGTGTTTAATTAAATTATTCGAGTCCTACTAGCGCAACATTTTAGCGGCCCTTCGAGAGTATTTCGTCATGACACTAAAATATTTTTGTTAACTGAGAAATCAGTGATAAACAGGAAATATATTATATGAATTTGTTTCTACAAAATGCAGTTCTGTTTTGAGAGTTGGAATATTTTTATTACTCGACGATGCCCCAAACAAATACTAAAAAAATCACAAGTAGATAAGACAACAGAAATACAATAAAATACAATTAAGGCATAATAGAATTACTTTTAATTTTAATTCTATCGAAAACCAATTTTGAGGAAAAAATGTGGGTTAGGTCAGTGGCCTGCGTCATCATAAAAAATATATATGATTATATAAAAAAAACAGAAAAAATTAGAAATAAGCTTTTTTTTTTTTAAGAAGCAAAAAAACAAACATTTTTGAATTTTATAACTGAAATTATTGTAAAATGATAATACACTTTCATAGTGCTGCAAGATTTTATCATAAAAAAACGAATGCTGTGAGTCCCGGCTCTGATTATAATCAACGTGAGCAACTTTACTAGGTGTTAAATAATAACAAAGATAAAATTATTGACTTTATATAATAGTATATTTGAAAAATATTATTCAATTTGTAATATAATATATATTTTAGTTATAAATTATATTATACAGAATGATTCATCGAGTATGTTCACCCATTTTTTTCTTCATAACGCAGTAATTCAAGATCTGATTTTTGGATTTTTCGAATAAACCTAAAGACCTCAATTTAAAATTCTTGAGTTTTGTTTGTAATATCTACTTAAGGAGTATTCTATGGGTATATAAACTTATTTTTTCAATTAAGAACACGTTTTCCCGTATCTACTGTAAACTATTTAGCAGATAAATTTTTTTAAGATTATGACGTGTCAACCTCAAAATTCAAACTAGTAGTTTTTGAGTTATTAAACTTTATGTACTAAGAATGATATTGGCTTAACATTTAATACTTTTGTAAAACTGTTACTAGGACTAATGTCCTTTGTTTAACCATTTCAGTTACAGAAAAACTACTCATTCAAATTTTGATCTTGGTACCTACATCGAAATTTTCAAAAAAATTATCCACACTTTAAGTAGGTAGGTGGTACATAAATGTCAAGTTTTCGAAAATACGGTATTAAAGAGAATATTTAAGAATTGTAAAAAAAAAAACCACTGTTTGAATAAATTCGTGATAAAATGATACACGGGGGCGAGCACGTTTGGCTTATCATTCTGTATATAGTGTATACATAAATCGTTTGATGTGCAATCGTGTTGTAACACGCGGTAATTAGTCGGACGAAAAAAGGAAAATTGCGCAATCGTGTTGCAAGACTTATCAAAAACAGCATCTGTCGACTATATAATATTATACAATAACAATATATAAGGCACCACTCGTCGGAGGCCATAAAATAAATACCTTCCTATGCAGTATCATTAAAGTATAACGTTACGCCGCCGTCGTATCTCGAAACTTCGTATTTCTTATTTTTTTTCTTTTTTTTTACCATCGCCGCCGCCCACCATTCGGCGGGAATCGCGTTCGTAAACCTACACTGCAACAGTTTACAACAAAATAATTAAACAATAGCGTCATAATAATAATAATAATAATATACCCGCAGCTGGTTAATTTTATTTTTTAACGCGGGGCACACCCTTCACCCATCTGTCTTCAATTCGCAGTAAACTTTTTTCGGTTTGGTTTGGCGTTTATTTATTTATTTATTTATTTTTTTTTTTTTTGAGTAGGTCAAGACGCGTAATAAAACATTATACTTGCATTACTTTGTATATTATATATTTTGGTGGACATAAAGAGTAGGTGAACAAGTATATTGGTCTTTTTTCTTTTTGGGAGTGGTGCACGTCTTTATTTTTTATATTTTAAAATATGTCTACTCAACAGTTATACACTAATTTAAACAAATAAGGTTGTGATTAGATGAAATATTTCACAAGGTTTTAACTCAACGCAGTACACTTTATATTTTTATTGTTTGTAAAATTAAACGATTTTATTTAGTTTAAAAAAAAAAACAACTTCTACCGAGTTTACATTTAAAATTTTCATAATTTCTATTCCGGGTTTATGGTTTTGCATTTACAAATAACTCAAAAATTATGTTACATCTATTACAACTATTATATACGTAATTAAGAATATTGACATATTGTCATATTGGCATCCGTCTTCACTTCGCCGTAAACATTGTTTGGATTGTCTTTTTAAGTAGGCCAAGACGTAATGTAATACATCATACTTGCATTGAATTTTATATTATAAACATAACGAGTTGGTAGTTATATATATTTTTATATAGGCGTTATAGGCGACACTATCTTTCGTACTTTAAATTTTATTTACTCAACAGTTTTACTCTCAGCATAGACGTGTATGTACACATTGTACACCTACAAAGTACGATTATTATCAAACACTTAACAATTATATACTTCAGTTTTATACTAATTTAAACAAATAGGGTATGATTAGATGAAATATTTCATAACGTTTTAACCCTATCCTACACGGCTCATCTACGTTTTTAATTTTTATCGATAATAAACTAGAGATTTGTCTTATTAAAAAAAAAAAAAAAAACTATTAATTTATTCAAGCTAATGAATTTACATTTAAAATTTTCAGAATTTCTGTTCCAAGTTTGTAGTCAACAACTGTATTTACAAAGAACCCGAAAATTATGCTTCAATTATTAGAATTTTCGTTATTATACGATTACGAATATTATATTGTCATAACGTTAATGATGTTCAAGCGTTTGGATAAAACTTCAAAAAGTTTATTTTGGCCATTAGAGTATTAGTCAGTCTTTTATAATGATATAAACGTACAAATTATAATACACTTCATAAATACATACAAAAATTCTTTTTGAACATAATCCGGTCGATACAAAGTCTAAATTAAATTTATTATAGGTATAATGATATTACTTATTTTTAAATCTCTTATAGATTATAAAAATCTTTCTTTATCAACATTAATGAGTATCCAAAAATGGTTTTAAGAATTCTTAAATGTTTTTACGTATCTTTACTATTGAAATTCATTTAACTAATCAAATATTTAAATACTTGAACTGTCGTTGAGTTCTCGTCTTGTGTATTGCACTATTTTACAAATTTACTTAATTATTTAACAAGTTATTTTATTTATTATTTACATAAAAATTGGTGTTAATAAGTGAATACTAATTTTCCTAGTACATGGCATAGATTTTATATCGGCTAATTACGATTATTTTACACTCTGTATTTGTTAATAATTAATACCACTTGAATGTCACTATGTCACTTTGAAAAAATTTATAATATTTATCACGAGATAAGATAATTAAAACACAATAAACTTTACTTTTCCTCCGTTTACTTTAATAGTAATTATCTTTAATATTTGGGTGTCAACTGTCAAGTAGTGCAGGCAAATTAAAACAATTATTTTTCAAAATGTAGTTGAAACAATTTTATAGTTAACTTGCCCGGCAACTATAAATATTTATTGCAGTAAAAATCTTAAATGAACAAAACCCATAACAGTTTAATTTAATGATTTTGATTTCACGTCTTTGTCGGCTAAAAGTCGAATTTAAATTAATTTCATTAGTTATAATTTTTTTTGCCCTTAATAATTCACTATTATTCATATAGGTACTGGTTTATCATAAAATATTATTATAATTGTGATTCAATTTATATAAACTTATTATGATTATTACATATGCATAATAATTTTAATTTCGCAATCAAACAATCGTGAAATGAATCCTTTCAGATCTACCAATACTTTTTAAGAAATTAGTTCTGATGATACGTAACTTTGAAAGTTTCGAGAATGTGATTATTTACTATGCATTCGGTTTTCAATAATTTTACAGTCCATTAATTTGTACTTAAAAGTTTAGAAATTTCATTGAATTATACCATAAATACAATTCTAAGAGCGACGTAAAATATTATTTTTCCAACTTAGTTATTTTGTGCGCCTCTGAAATATTTCGTTAAAATATCGAAAGCTTTCCGTTTTCGTGAATTTCCAATGACTTTCAAATCAAATTACGTGCAGTGTGAATGTTTCGGAGTATATATTTACTGTCCAGAATAATTATGTTCCCGAAACCAACAAAAACACAACCCGTATAATTGTAAAACCAATCAAATGAAAAATTATTACCAAAAAAATTACCAATACAAAATAATTACGTTTTCCAAGTTTTGCATTGTCGGTAAATTAATTTGAAAAACGTTTACGAAAAATAAATATAAGGATCAATAACTGAAAGACTATTTGAAGCGGTGCTGTGTACAAGTTTTAAATGTTATACGCCGTTTTAGTCTGTACTATTATGTTGTAGAGATTATGCAGGGTGATTCACCAAGCATGCGCACACCAATATTCTTTTCATTTAATGATTCATTTTTTCAAATCCTGATTTTTTGAAGTTTTAAATATACCTACGTTAAGACTAAATATTTAAATTCTTGAGATTTTTGGAATCACTCAAAAAGTGTCCTGTAGAGATACAAACTTATGTTTTTTTAATGAAAGCTCCTTCTTTTCTTTATTCTCAACAATCAATTATTAAGCGTACATTTTTTATGAAAAATTACGTGCCAAAATCAAAATTCGAACGAATAGTTTTTGAGTTATTTAACTTTGTGTACTTACTAAGGATAATGGGTTTAGAAGATTTAGGGACTATGGTAATTTAAAAATTGTAATAATTAATTAATATTTAGTCTATCAACATGTATAATTTGTAAAAATGGTCAAATCTTGATAAATACAAGATCAAATATTGTATAAATTTAAAATTTTTGAATTACCATTTTTAAGGACTAATATCCTTAGTATAAACATTTTAATAACTAAAAAACTAGGTACTCGTTCAAATTTTGATTTAAGTACATAAAACATTTCAAAAAAAAAAATATTGAATGACTTATAATAAAAATGGGGGGGGGGTTCATTTTGCCACGGTACATTCCTTAAGTAGTACAAATAATCTTACGAATCTGAAAATATGGTCATAATGCATATTTAAAAATTCCGAAAATAAAAATTTGAATAAATTTGTTATTAAATAAAAAAATGGGGGTGAACATGTTTGTTGAATTACCCAGTATACGTTGAGAGAAATCCTTAGGTAAATATTTCAGTGGTAGAATCAATTACCTATCATCTTATCGATTGGATAATGAACGATTTATTATAATTTTTAATACTTAATATTACATATTATAACTATAAATTTCTATTTATCTCAGTGTCACAGCCTTAGTCTCGTCGTATGTAATATAAACAAAGTACAACACAATGACTTAACAATAGATACAGTCGACTGGCTGAAAAATTCCATACACAATTTCACTCAAAACTTCTGCACCAATCAAATCTTCTGGTTTCTCACTTATCCTCACACACACTCCCTGACTGCACAACACATCGTCTCAAAAGTCGCTGTTGATGTGATCTCTTAATTTAGTTGAAATCATGTTTTGAAAGAATAGTCTCATCACAGTGCATATCAATGGGTAGCCTCCAAATCAAAACGTATAATCTACTGTTATACTATATATCGTGCATATGCCATTATACTTACTAATTGAGTTGATGTGAATACGGATTGTAAGTTATCGAATAATTTTCAAAATAGACTCTACTTTAATAATATTGTACAGGATGATTCACCAAGCATGATTACTCCGTTTTTTCCTTTAATAATGAATTTCATTCCAAGATTCCAATTTATCTGCACTACATATTGAGTGTCTTGTACTCCTGTGGTGAAACAAACTTATGTTTTTCATATGAGAATCCATAACTTTTTACTATAAATTATTTAGTGGATCATTTTTTTTTTCAAAAAAATTGATTTTTAAATTATTAAACGGCGGGATGGTGTGATCTACACGCAGATGTAGCAGTTATAAATTTGTATAAATTAATGTACACACGTACGATATTTTTCAATCGTTTTTCGAGTGGATGTTCGAATAATATTCGTAATATCTGAACCGCACACTGCGGCTATAACCCGCGACGTCAAACCACCTGTTATATCATAAATTTTGCTTCTGTCGCTCGCCATTCAAGTCGCTCGCCCTTCAAAATATTATATTCAAAACAACTGCAGGAATACAACGATATAATATTCTCCGCAACCCGCTCCTTACAATTCGGTATACTTAACCGCGGCAGTGTTCGTCACACATGCAAGCCAATTTACATTATCGAATCGTCTTGATATTTGCTCTCGTATACACACAAATCTCCTGTGATTTTTGTTTATGCGAGCAGCTCTGCGGGTTTGTTGATTTTGTTATTATTATTGATTTATCGCGCATGGGCGGGCGGGGAAAAGGAAAAGTTTTTCTTTTTTTTTTTAAGAACTTTCCGACTTGAAGAACGACCAGAACAAATATTATGCTCGATACGTTTTTTGTTTCTGAAAGTTATTTTATTATATAATACGACCTATATACGATACATTTATATATATATGATATTATTATTATTATTATACTAACTATACATAATATAAATATTTGTCCGCGAACACAAACATACAAAACCGACTTCGATGTTGCAATGTTTATTTGTCTTTGTATACGCCACCGCCGCAGACACCTCTCCCTCTTGTGGGGTGATCCGTTTTCTCTCGATAGTATCACAAGTGCGATATTTTACGAGTACATCGACGTAATACAATTACGAAGACTACGAGTGCAGGGTCACGTGGTTATGTCGAGGGGCACTGTCGTGGGTTCGTTAAACCCATCATAACTATATTGTTTCCAAATAGGTATATATAGATAATATGTATATATACAGAGTAATTCACCAAGTATGCTCGCCTCCCATTTTTTTTTCGTTTAATAATCAATTTTTTTCAAATTCTTAGATTTCTTAATTACCGCGGCGATAAAAACTTTTGTTTTCCAAATGAGAACTTAATTAGAAATTTAAACGAGTAGTTTCATAGTTATTCAAATGTTTATACTAAGGACGGTAGTCTTTAAAAATGGTTTTACAAAATTATAAAATATTATATGTAATATAAATGGGTCTAGTATTTATTATGTATTATTGGATTATTTTAAAAAATAATTTATGTCGATGGATAATATTAGTAACTACAATTTTCCAAATCACTATAGCACCCTAAATTTTCTAAACCAAATATTATGAACCAATTATTATCCTTAACACACAAAGTTAAAAAACTTGAAAACTACTCGTTCAAATTGCGAATTAGGTAGTAGGTTCATCGAAATGTTCAAAAAAATTATTCGCTTATCAATTTATAGTTAAAAAAGGGGTTCTCATTTGAAAAACAGAAATTTGTCCCTTTACAGAACACTCCTTAAGTAGTACAAAAATTCTCGTGAATTTGAAAATACGTAGTTTTAAAGTATATTTTGAAAAATTCTAAAAATCAGATTTTGAACAAATGCATTATTGAAGAAAAAAAAGGGAGTGAGCATGCTTAGTGAATCACTCAGTATAGCAGAGTATAATAGGGTTTGATAAAATGCGTACACAAATAATATTATGATATTATTTAAGTGTATAATTGATGCGATTAAATGTAGCCGGAAAGGCGAAACATAAACACAACCAATTTATTCATATCATTGTTTACAGATATACGCACGCGGTAATCCATTTAAAGTGGGTCACTCGTCATTTCATGGAACAAACTACCTTTTTTTTTTGAAAATATTTCTTTTACATTTTTTTTTCATTTTTATTTTCTGTGTTGAACGACAATATACATTTTTTTTAATTTCATGTTCCTGAGTAGAATATTGTTCGGAGAGTATTTCGATTCGCAGAAATCAGATTTCGAACGAGAAGTGCTTAGATTATAATGCTTGGTTATAAGTAGGTTTTTAAAGTTAAGAGGAGCGAACAACATTTTGCGAGGTACCCGTGCCACGTACCACCCCACTCCACTCGTAAAAGCTTTATATACTTATAATTCGCATAAACTGCTCGTCTAAAATTTGATCTTTGTACATCGAAGTACACCAACTACCAACAATTAAAATTCTATTTTAAATGAGGGATTAAAAATACACGTAGTTATAAAACATTTAAAAAGTATATTTTTTTTTAGAAAATGTTTGTCTGTAACGATTTTAAACTATGTGAAAACATATTTAAAAAAAAAACGTTAATAGTTTTCGAAATAACGATTGTCTTATTTTAAATGGATCGTCTGGTATAATTGGTAATACAGGGCAAAATATAATTGCTTGTAAAATAAATTTATTAAAATGTATTCAGTGCTAATAATAACTATTTATTGTGCCTGATGAAAATTATCTTGAATTTTTTATTTTAACAAAATAGCTATTTACTTCATACTTGAAATGGTTCCTCTGTTACTTTCTGATTTCTATAAACTGATGTAAATTTATGTCTTCCGATTAGCAAAGAATTTGTTTGATAAATATCAATCACACCGACAAAAATGAATTACTATATTTAAAATCATACCATATACTATTCTATAGATATAGGATATATAGATTCATATATTAATCCAACGTTCTTTTATTAATATAATTATAATCATTAATCATCGTGCCTGCTTGGATATGATATTGAACAGGAATGATACACTTTACATATTCCCGCCAATAATGCATTATATAATTCATACGAGTGTTTTCTGATAAAGTGTAAACAATATGGGTATACTTGAACTGTTTAAATATTTAATGACTTTTTTTAACTCAGTTTAGTTTAGTTATAATCACCGTTAATGAAAAGAAGTTAATTTAATTTTTAGTTAAGTTAAAATGTTAATGAACAATATTTTTAAACTTTTTATCAATTTTAAGTTTTTTTTTGTTATCTAAACACTAGTCTGTTTTGTTATTTTACCAATTTAAAACAAATAGTATTTATACTGTTCTTTTAAAATTCACTAAAGAACAAAACAATTTATTCAAAACATTGCCCGAAATATTTTTGGACATGAAAATGACATCAATTTCAAAATAAATTAACTTTTTAAAATGAAAATTGTATTTAACAATTTCGCATGTAAATTAAATAAACCAATTATTTTAAGTTAGAAGTTGCATTAACCGAAACAGAATAACTAGTGAAGTTTTAAAGTTAAAATTAAATTAAATTTTTAACCCGTTTATGTCCAGCATAGCTATCTGTAGTCGCCATATATCTAATATGGTTTGATACGAATATCTATATATCTAAATATTCAGACTACATACTTATTCAATTTCTTTGAATTATTGGAGCGATGAAGATTATATTATACATTTAGGTACCTATACGATTTTAAATTGTAATGAAAAGTTTATAGCCTGCACAACTACAAAATATTTGTAAATAATTTATACATTTATAGTGCTCGACGCACGAACGTGTATATGAATTGTTAATTCTTCGTAAAAATCGTTTCAAAAGCACACAAAGCCCAAAGCTTCATTTTGGGATAATCCAAAAAAATTGATTTGGTCGTTTCTGGTTATTATTATCGAATGAGTAAAGCGAATTTTCTTATAATACAATATATCTAGCGTTTACATTTGGAAAACATACCCGGATTTTCTTCGATGAGAAAATTGTTTGAGGTCTGTTTTAATGTTGGCAGAGTGATTTATCGAGCATGCATTTATTCAAATTCTGATAACTGTAATAATTGTTTAGTTCACTTAAAGAGTTAGGTAAGGCAATATTTTCAAACACGCGTAGATCTTTATGTTTAAGGATATATAATGCTCTGTGAAGATAAAACATTTTTTTTTTCAAACCAGAGCATTGTCAACCAATTTTTGATGTGAATTGTCAAGCAGACTGCTTTTTTAAATTGTTTATGTATACAGTGAAACCTCTAAATACCGGATACTCTCGGTCACTGTTGTCGTGTCCGCTATTCAGAGGGTCCAGTTTATTGAAAATATTGTGTATTTTGTTCCCAATTAAAACTACCGCTATTTGGAGGTGTCCGCTATTTATAGAGGTGTAGGGGAGGTTTCGAGGTATGTTTAAAAATTTATAAATCGGAATTTGAATAAATGCACAAATGAAGATGAAATGGGAGGGAACACGCTTGGTGCATATTGCTCCAGATAATATTGTAAGTGAAAAATTATATTATGAGCTTTTACATTAAAAAATTCTCAGATTTTCACGCACGTGAATTATCAATTCACATGACAAGAACGTTATTTAAATATGTATATTGCCGGGGAACTGGATCCGACTAAAAAGAAAGAAAAAGAAAAAGAAAGAGGAAATACGGTTAAATACAAACGTTTTACTTGAATAATTCGCAGCTATATTGGGGGGGGGGGGGGGGACAACATAACGCCATTTATACAAACGCAATCAGAAAACAATCAGGTGTTTGCAACAGAACCGGGGGTGTATAATATTATATAAAAGGTTTGGAAATTAATTCACCGTGGTTTTCATACGTTTTCATTCTGTAAATAACTAATGGTCGTGGAACTAGTGAATATATCGACCTTTGGTGGTTCGACTCTCATTCGAGGTCGAAATCGTGCAGTTCTGTATAATACAAGTCAAGACAAACGGTCTGACAACGGTTTACAAATATATATATATATGAGCGGCGGCGGCGGTGACGGTTTTCGCGTTTAATGAGACCCTTAACGGAGAAATTATTTCTTACGCAGAACTATAGAGTTTGAACTCGCTCACTTATAATACCGGCGTGTGTGTATATATACAAAGTGTCATTGTATAGTGCAGTTGATACACTCAGGCAACAGTATACAGTGCCACTCGCAACCATTGTTTTAAAAAGTGGTTTCAAAACTTTTGACGTATCTCATCGTATCTTTTCCGCGTTGATTTTCTATATCGCCGCTGAATTTTCTGACGCTACTGCCGTCCGCCGCTGCCGGCGTCATGTGAACGACACGTTCATACGGCGGCACGCAGGTCCCCCCCCTCCACCCATCCATCAACCATCCAACCAATGGTATGCAGCCCATATTGTATAGTGATATTGTTTGTCGTTTTACGCGGAAAATTGTCTCGTCGACAATTTTCTAACATTATAATAGTATACATACAGGGTGATTTTTTAACCACTCCCACCCTATTTTTGTGCTTAAATTGTGCATGTCTTCAAATTCTAATTCGTGGAATTTTTAAGTGCACTCGAAGATCATATGTTTGAATTTTTGAGATTTTCTGTAGCGCTTAAGGATGATCATGTGACAATACAAACTTCTGTTTATCAAACAGGAACCTCCCGTTTTCACTTTGAATTATTCAGCAGATATTTTTTTTGAGAATTTTAATACAGCTAAATCGAAATTCAAAAGACTAATTTTTCTCGATACTCCAACCTCATTCAGACCAATATGTTTCGTGCCATTCCTTTCAAAAGTTTTGGAAAGACTTATTTAAAATGTTTAATACCACATATTATCCACTAACAACATTCTCCCAAATACCCAATTCGGGTTTCGCAACTCGCATAGCTCGATACATCAATTACATCGTGTTGTAGATGTTATTTTTACATTCCGTGAAAAAAAGCTTTATTGTTCTTGTGTTTTTCTAGACGTTGCACAAGCATTCGACCTGGTTTGGTATGAAGGCCTACAATTTAAATTTAAAAAATTTCTCCCCTTCCCATTATACCTATTAATTAAATCTTATTTAACTGATAGACATTTTAAGTCCAATATAATTCGTCGACGTCGAAAATCGCACCAATCAAATCGGGTGTACCAAAAGATGGTATAATTCCTCCCCCCCCTTTTTTCAACATCTACGTAGCAGACCAACCCACCATGTATAAAACTATCGCAGCGGATTATGCCGATGACAAAGTTATTTTATCTATCAATGAGAATCCGTTAATTGCCTCAACAAACTTACAAGTACATCTTAATCAATTGTCCGAGTGGTGTGTAAAATAGCGAGTCAAAATTAATCCAATCAAATCTATACACACAATATTCACACTAAAACAAGGAATATGTCCAAACATTACTCTTAACAATGTACCAATCCCACATCTGATACAGTTAAATACTTAGAATTATTCTTTGACAAATTACTAACATGGAACAAACACCTTCAAACCAAACGACTAACCTTAAACAATCGCATGCGTATGCTCAGACCTCTGCTAATTAGAAATAAGTGCTCCACCCTAAACACCAAACTACTAATCTACAAAGCTCTACTCAAACCAATCTGGACGTATAGACTCCAACTGTGGGGTGCGGAAAAAAAATTCAACACTAATAGAATCCAAACATTTAAAAATATATCGCTATAGGAAATATTAAGAAATTAAATTGATTGAATAATAACTTAATTTTGATTGATTTAATGCCAATTATAATTCATAAATAATTAAAAATATTTTAGTAAATAAACAACAGTAATAATTAATAAAAATAAATAATAAATAATAAATACTAAAGCCAACATTATAGTTTATTTTATGTTTTTTGTATAACCATTTTTAAAGACTATAATTCTTTATATACACATTTTTATAGCTCAGAAACTACTCATTTGAATTTGATTTAGGTACATTAACATTTTCAAAAACATCTGCCTAATATGTACAGTAAAAAAAAGTTAGTTCTCATTTGAAAAAAGAAGCTTGTTTCACCACCTGTTTCTTAATTAGTATGGAAAATCTTAAATAATTTAAAATATGGTCTTAAATATGCTTAAAAACGAAAAAAAAATTAGAATTCGAATAAATTAGTTATATAAGAAAAAAATGAAGGTAGCCATGCTGTGTGAATTACTCTGTATACGTACTGTACGTAAAATAATTTAAATATAAAATATGTTATTGTTATTACGATTTTTATCGTTAGCAAGTAGGCGTTTATAATGTACATAAACTCATAGCCGGAAATTCATTAAAATTTCAAGGGGCTAACATTTTTAACATTAATGCATGTGGAAGGGGGAGGGGCTTATAGTATATCTGAAGGCTAAGACTAAGCAACCTTCCCTCCACCTCATTTCCGCCAATACATAAACCTTTGATTTATTATTAATTATTATTATGTTCTTGATTTTTATGTAATAATCTAAACACAATTATTTAGAATGGAAACGCATTGCCAGTAAGTATTATTTTTGAGTGGTTTAAAAGTCTCCTTTGTTTTCATTAATCACATACTATAGGCGTATATCGGACATCGGTGTCATATTTATATAATATTTAAGTGCTCTTTTCACGTAATCCGTATTAAAGGTTGTATGCATATAAAAAGCTACCTGTTAAGGTGTTTTATAATTATGAAATAAAAATTCCATTTATAGTATTGGATAAACAATAAATTTATATATTTTGTTTGTAGTTATTTATTCCCATATATTAAGTTATAAAAATAATTTAAAGTATAAACCTACTGGCCAACTATCCTTAATATGTTTTGTATTTTTTGATTACCCGTATTAAATAATATATTATCAAAAAAAAAATATATATATAATCGATTATTTGAAAATCAATAGAATTACGACCCGACTGAAATGTAATAACAATATGCATTAATGATAAAACTAACGTTTTTAAATATGTGTCGCTGCAATATGAGAGGTATGTTTACGTTGTTTTTTTTCATATTATTTTGTTATTTATTTAATATCATAAAATACAATTTGTCACACAAGTGAAAACGTGCATAGGTAGGTACCTACGTATACATTTATAATAATATAATAGTAAATAAACCAAATAAAAAAAATCTCAAAAACATAATATAATCTAAATAAATGAATAAATTATAATTTCAATTAAACATAAATTAGTGGTTTGCTATGTTTCACACACACACAACGCATAAATTAATTTAAATGTTTATACAATTTAAATAATGTATCGGTAAGTGAACAGTTTCTCCCCTTAAGCCTCCAACTTAAAAAATACTGAATCTTGCGTATAGGTATTTAATGTTCAAAATCGTTGTTAACAAAAAGAATAAAAATAATTTACAAGAGCATTTTTTTTAAACACCAAACAGCTATACGAATTCGTATGCTGCCACATCACTATTTTCAACTTTAATTGAAATACTTTTAAAATTATATGGTAGACAAAATAATACGATACATTGATTCATGTATTCGATGACGATATATATGTATCAATGTTTTCTAAATGTGGAATTAAAAATACATTTTGACATTAAAAAAAAAAATCTCAAGAAATGATCGATTGTTCTTTTTTTTAGTATTGTTAATTGGGAGTTTAGGTTAAATTAATTACACCAACTTTTTCAAAATAGCCATATTTATTGTTTAACAACACTTTGTCGTCAAATAATGTTTACGCTTGGTTTCACTTCCATTTGAAAAATCTTGTAAAAGCAATTTAATAGATCAAACGCTTTATTATCAGAAGAAATGTTTAACATATTTCTTTAGATTATCTTTAAACTGTTAGGTTTTCATATTTTTGTTTTATTAAAAATAACACAAATGCCTATATAATAATTTTCCGTTTGATTTTTTTTTTCAATAAGAACTAATCAATTTTTATTTTTTTTATAAAACAAATCTCCTCCGTTATTAATTTTATGAGCATTTACTCTTATAATAACAGAAACATGCTGAATATTTTTAAATAAAATTAATAAAAATAAAAGTTTTCTACCGAATATAATTGTGTAAAATATATTAAAAATTAACAATTTATAGTTTAAAACCAAACAAGTTTATGGCATTTAACCTATATATTATAATTAGTATGTTTTATCAAGAAATACCTACCTAGTAAAACTAGGAATATCTTAAACAATTTTAGTTTCCTATAATTTATTAATTTATGCAATAATGTTAAAAATTATATTGGGCAGATGTTACCAAGCGAATATCAACTTAAGATTTTTTTTTTGTGTTTATTATGAACTCCAAACTACGAATATTTTTCATAATTGTTTGAGTATACATGGCTGTTATTATCAAATTAACAATCTAACTAATCTTGAATTTGTTGAAAATTACTTTAAATTGAATTAACGAATAAACTTGATTTGAACTATGTTAACTAATAACGCGAACATAAATGTTTTGATTGGTTGCACTTTCGGCGTTTGTCATAATTCAAAATTTTGTTTTGTTGATTATTATTACGTTGAAATAATGTTTTTGCGTTCGTTTTTCTTTAAAAGGTTTATTACTTAGAATAAATTTTTTTTTTTTTTGTTCATAAAAATCTTGATAGATTCTCAGTGGAGAGAGAACGATTTTGGTCTTAAAAATAATGTGTACCTATTGTTTTTCCCGGAATAATACATTTTGTCAATGAAAATCGTTCCGAAATTATAATTAGACGGTTTGATGGGTTATACAAATACCAAAACAATTATACATAATCGCATACGACTCATAATAATAAATTATTTATTTATATATTATATATGAACGGGGAAAATCTCGTTTTTAGAATAATTCAAACGAGAAGTTATTACGAGAAAAAATATTGTACAACTATATAACAACTACTGGGTAACATGCGTTATAAAAATAATACACACAATTTACAAACTTTAAATGTGACAGTGGTAAATAATCGTACACAATTATTGGGATTAAGACTTAAAGCTGTACATAAACATTGTGTTTGGAAATAATTTTTGACATAAAAAATAAATCAACGTGATTAACAATTTTGTTGTTTGCTAAAAAAAAAAAAAACTCCGGGAAAAATATTATGCCACAGCTATAGTTATTATTATTAAGTGGGACGTAAAACAATTTTTTTTGACAAATTAATTAAAAAATTATGGCTATAGCGGTAAAGTGAATATTATTAATTGAAAATACATACGCACAAAGCGTTTCTTTGTAATTTATTAGCGGCCATATAATTTATTAAAAACCGACGAGAACGAACGTTTTGGTTTAGATTTCACAATAATAATCCGATATACTCGTGGCAAATTTCGTTACTCTTTATAATATTATGTATATCAAAATTTTGTTGTTTAACTTTTTGTGCAGTTATAAACCAAACGCGCGAACAATGTTTAATGCAATTTGTTTGAAGTGAAAGTTCACGTTTCAACAGTATATAGAAACTGTTCATAATTATGCTTTACTTTAACGGGATAATATAATACAGAAGAGCCTGCGTGTCGGAAATGAGAAGTGATAGGCTCAATAACTATTGCAGGAACGGGGCCATTTTTTTTAAGCTTAACGTTGCGTGCCGTTTATTTATGTCGAATATAATATTTATGAGCCCGTGTGTGCATTGATGGTAATTACCATAATGAAATACGTTTATTTCTTCGTCGGTGGACATATTTATCTCGTTTCTCGTCGATTTTTTTTTTATCATATCCTTATGTTTTTCGCTACGGAAAAGTAAAATTATTCATACGAACAAATGATATTCAATTTATATTTATCGGATCACGCGGGTGCTTTTCGTTTCCGTTAAATATTAGGAATTCGCGTTTTCGATTTTATTTCGATGCACAGAAGAACTGTGCTCCGGTAAGGTAGGTCGTGGGTTCAAATGATAACATTGCTTTTTCTCGGTTTCGATCGATCTTCATTTTAATTGGACGCAATTAATACGAGCCAAATGGCATTAAAAAAGATACATAATCGCGACCAGATTCGGAGTTCACGGTAAATCCAAAAGGGGCAGTTAAAAACGTTAGAGGGGATGACAGGTTGAAGAATTTTAAGACCCACATGGGTGCGGAATGTCAATAATTTCAGTAGGCGACATATGTATATACACGTCATAACGCATATAATAATATGTGAACGCTGTTTTAAAAAATAATTCAAATTAATTTTTTTTAATCAGGGCTTGTATTTGAAAAAAAATTCTGTTTACATTATTTACGATCTGGACGTTTTACAATTTCTGTGTTTATCGGAAGTAAAACGTTATACAAGTTTTGCTTTTATCGTTATTTAGAATTAAAACTTTGTACAATTTTTTTGTTTATTATTAAAAAACAATATCTATTGCTGAGAATGGCCCCGATACGAATTATAATAAATTCTTGGATTGATTGTTAAATCACGAGAAAACAAATATTTCTGCGAAACCGATATTATAACTTTTAAGTAAATTTATATTACATTTATTCGTTTTATGATATCCGTATATTTCGTTTTACGTTATTATGATTAGCTTAATGATATATTATATATTTTGTTATTCGTTATGTTTGGTTTTGTGATATTTGATTATTTTTATTTACCGTTTTTCTATTTTAATTACGTTTATAAATTTTAATCGGTATTTTTGTCATTTATAACGTTATTTTAACGTTGGCAAGCCTTGGTTTTTATCAACACGTTTAAAATTATAAACACATAATATCCTATTTGGTCACCCCAACGCGGGACTGTGGAGAAAATTAAGATTTTTTGGTTTTTTTGATAATTAAGTAAAATGCTTTTTTTTTTTTAGTTATTGATCATATTATGTTATCGCATTAAAAGTAATTATTATTATTTATGTCGTCGTGTGTTTTTTTTTTTTTAGTAATCTCGAAACTCTGCTCATTAAATACGCTATGCTACACTAAATTGGGTTTTAACAATTGGGTTACCCGTCTACCCTAACAAAATTATTCAAGTATTCACTTTAACAGAAAAAAAAGACTTTGCAATGTGATATTTAACTAGGGTTCTTTTAGTATGGTATCAACTTACGTAGCGTTGCGTTTAATATAATCTGTCTAGCGTAAGTCGTATTTTCCTTAATTTCCAGTCCTAATATTAAACGATAAGGACACCTATTATAATTTAATCGGACTTTTCGATGGAAATCTTGTTAATTGTTTTCAAAATGTACATCAGTCATTAGATACATATACTGTATATTTTATACCAGAGATGGGCAACTCAAAGTTACTAGAGGGCCAATTTTTAGAAAATAAAGATCTAGCGAGCCAAAACATAGAGAGCAAAAAAAAAAAAAAGGGAGGGCATTAAAAATAATTAAAAATTAAATAAAATAATTCTATTACTACTTGTTTAATGTGAGTTTTGAGGATGTGTAACAGCTAATGATAACGCGGCAAAATCAATTTCTAATTCGGAAGAGGAAACGCGAAGTAGGTGACTTAATGTATGTTTCATTTGTAAAACGATTTCTTTGTTTTGATTTTATGTGCTTCATATATGAAAAATGTACATTCATAAATATTAGTAGTTTCAAGCATGTATAACATTTTCAAAGCGAACTCTAAGAAACGTGGATATTTTATAACAGGTAATTTTTTCAAAAAGCTTGAGTCAACCTCATTCGTTGATAATAATAATGGATCTGTTTGTAATTCGCATAATTCTAATTATAATTCAGCATCTTGCTTTTCAATTTTAACTGCCATTGGATTATTAAAAAAATTTATTTGAGAGCGCACAAGTTCAACTTCTTCAAATCGTCTTTCGAATTCTACAGTTAATTCTTTCAAGTGGGTAATACAATGTTCAAAATTAAACTCGTCATCCAATTCTATTATTATAATTTCGCAACACGGAAAATGTATTCATTTTTTTTCAACGACTAAATTTTTAAAACTACTAATTGTTTTCTAAATCCATCTAAAAACCCAATAATTTGAGAAATTGTTTGTTTTTTACTTTGAAGTTGTATATTTAATTTATTGTAATGTTGAGAAATATCGGTTAAAAATGCCAGAAATTGTTTATCAACCATTTGATTTTCCAAATAAGTATTATCAGTTGTAATATTCATTTTAAGACACTCGAGTATTTCTTTTCTTAAAACAAAAAAATATTCGAGACACTTTTTGTGACTTAACCAGTGTACATCCGTGTGTAATAATAAATCACCATAATACTCACAGTCAAGTTCCTCCAAATTTGTGACAAAATTACGGTGCTTTAAACTACGGTTGCCTACTCAAATGAGGATAATAATTTTAAATACAGTATTCATAACACCGTCAAGATTCATTATTTTGCCACACAACACTTCCCGGTGAATAATTCAATTTATAGCAGGAAAATTAACGTTAGATTTGCGTAATAATCCAACAAAATCGATATTTTTGATAACCGTGGCTTGGCACCATCTGTCATAACCGATGAAATTTTTTTGAATCCATCAAATGGTTAAATTGCGTTTTTACTGCATTAAATATATCACATCCTTTGGTGGTTCCATGCAAGGATCATAATACTAATAGCTTTTCATAAACTTCAAATTGTAGAGATATAACTCTAACAAATATCAAAAGTTGACTTACGTCTGAAACATCTGCACTTTCAGTATAATCGAAAAATATGCACAATCCGTCATTATAGTTTGCAATGTTTTACGAATGGTACTATCAGCGTCGTGTCATTGTGCGTCTTGAAAGTGATATTTTTTTTCAAATTCACTGGCAATTTTGTTTTCATTTATTGATTTAGCCATTTTTATTGCACAGTTTTTAACAAATTCGCCATCACTCAACGATTTTTTCGATTTTGCTATTTCATTAAAAATAATATATGAAGCCAATAAACTTGATTGTTGTGAAGTTGTTGCTTTTGTCATCACATTTTGTTGTGATTGAAGTTTTCTTTTAAGATCAATTACAACACTCTCTCTTACATCACCAATGTATTTTTCATATTTGGACAAATGATTTGTCATGTAATGTCTTTTTAAATTATATTATTTTAAAATCGCAATAACGTTTAAAAAAACTAAACATTGAGGTTTTTATTTGTTTGTTAAAAATAAATAAATAGTTATTCTCCCATGAGGTGATAAAAGTTCTATTTTCATCATCAGTTTTATGCTTTTTTTTTTGGACATTATTAAGCACTACGAAAAACAACACGAAAATAATTTATTCAACGACAGCACGACACGAATGATACGAAGAAACTGATATAATTCAATAGGTCGGTACAAATAGCTATGGTTAAAAGCTATACGTATACATACGTATGTATACACTATATATGACATTTAGACATTTAATGATGCTCAATATCAGATAACAATTATTTTATCGATAAGATAGAGTATAGATGATTAACTTTTAAATTGTTTGATGTAATTTGAAAATGTAGCACGGGCCAAATAAAAAAGATTCGCGGGCCGCCAGTTGCCCACCCCTGTTTATACCTACTATTGAATGCAATGTTTTTGCATTTTAATTTTTGAGCGTAGCATATTAATTATTTGTTTTTAAATAAAGTTTAAATAATATAATCATCTGTATTCTTTAAATTATGTATTTTGTGTTGAGGAACTTTTTTTAAACAATTGCCAATTATATATTAAGCAACCCTGTAAGCTTACATGGAAGTTAATGTCATGTAATTATAAGGGGGTGTTGAACTTTTACGTATTAAAAAATTATAATTTATATTAGTTTGTATAATTTAAAAAAAATGTCTACTATTTTTTTTTTTTAACAAAATAATATACCTGTTGTATTTTTTTTTTTATTATTATTATTTATATTATCTTCGTATTTTGTTATTTGATGAGTTAATATTTCACTGTTATTAATTTTTATTTAGTTTTAATTAACGTAAGTTTATTACAAAACGAGCATTAATTATAAGCTATTTTATGTTTCGTAGAATATTTTAATAGTAGGTATATGTACGGAAAAATTAAAATAAAGCGAAAACATATATAAAGATTTTCAAGCACAGTTCAGGTTATTTTGCAGTATAGTTTATTAGCTTAGGACGACAAATAATATTGTCTTGTAACTTGGTCGACTTTAATATTTTATAAACTTTGAATCATTCGTTATATTATTTTAGATTTCAAAGAATCGATTATAATACATGTATAATGTTTTATATCAACATGTGGGGCACAGGTCTGGGTCCGTTTTAATTATTAATATTTTGTTTATGGGACAACCATATGTGGCCTATTCGGATTCTATTTAAAATTACTTATTGACGTCTGGTTAGTGTTTAAAATTTTTTGCGTCCTAGAGTGTAGATGAATAAAGAAGGAGTGAGTGGATTTGAGAGGTGAGGCCCGTTTAGCATAAAGGTATCATCTGGTAATCAATTTCCTTTGATATCGATATGACTCAGTATCCAAAACCAACTTTGCCTTTTATATTTAATATAGCTTTTCTCTGTGGCTTTTATCCTCTAAATTTCTTACGACCCGTCCGGGAACCCCAAAACATATGTGTGTAAAACGTTCGGCAAATCGATCAGACTGTGGACTTGCATTTGCATCAGTTAGATTATACAACCCGAGTAATAAAAATATAATAGTCAACCGTCTGTTATAATCTATTTATTGTTTCCGTTTTGCATATAGTCGAAATATTTTTATTTATTTATTTTTTTTTTTTTTGTCGAAATCGGTCGTTGATTTTTTTAGTATACAAACCTCAACCATACACTTTCCTTCTGATATATCATGATAACAGCTGTCACTCGATTTTACATTTACATTGAATATCTTTATTAGCCTAAACGACAAAATATTATAATACAATTCAGAAAAATTACATCCCATCGCGATAACTGTTTTATTGTCCGTACCTCACCAATAGCAATTAATAAACATTAACATTCATTAGTTAGCACAAATATATTCGATTTTCGAGAGCCGGAACACAATTCCCGTGTGAGCTATCCTATAGAGCGCCTATATATGCAATAAAAAACGAAGCTGCAGAGTGCAAACCCTCTCCGAGGCTCAAGGATTGTATTGATATAATATGACTTTTATTGAAAACGGTCCAGTAGTTTTTTTTTTGTCTATACAGAGGACGAAGAAAGAAACATTAATTTATATACATATAGAAAACCATATATTTTATAAAAATCGATAGTAAAATATCTAATAAATATGGGAGGTAACCATACCTTCGATAGCAGTGTACATTGAAGGGGGAAAAATACTATTTTTGTTTGATCCAAGAGCAGCGCATTCATCAAAGACTAATAAAGCACTAAATGTATTAAATGTTTGAAATGGTTTTCACCGATTAAATAAAAAAATAATATCAAAATAACTGTTATGAAGGTTCAAAAAAAAAAAAAACCGATAAAAATAATCAGATTTTCAGCGCGCACGCAATTCGCTCGTCGAAATCACCTATACAGAGCGTCTCTTGAGGATTTACCCATTGTGATATCACCTGAAATAATAGAGATATTATAATTTTATTTTGTAAGACTAGCAGGAATAAAGATTACAAATTTTTATATTTTAATTTAATTTAATTTTTTACTAAAAGAATTTAAAAAATTACTTTTTATTTAATTATTTTCAAAAGAAATGTAAGATATCCATTTTGTTGATATAATTTTTTTGAAAATTTTGACGTTTCAGCATTTTATTTTCATTAATCTCATGATTATTGATATTTTTATATTGTGTATCATTTAATACCATAGTCCATACCAAATTTAATGTTTTAATATTATCTTGTCTCGTTTTCTGATAAGGTTTATTTATTATATAAGATTTTTTCTGATATTTAATCATTAATTATTGTTGTTCTACAAAATATAATTATCGAAACTAAAAAAAAAAAATACTTAAAATTTTAGAATCAATAAAAATAAAATATTGATATGTCAACATTACAAAAAAAATGAACTCTACAAAATGGTAATCTTTAATTTTTTTGAAAATAATTAAGTAAAAAGTTATTTTTTAAAACTTTTTACCAAAACATTAAATATAATTAAAATATGTAATATATTTGTAGTCTATGTCTCTGCGAGTCTTATGAAAAAAAAAAAAAACAGAATGTTTCCATTGTTTCAGGAAATATCACAATGGGTAAATCCTCTCGAGACACTCTTCTGTATAGAGTATCAGAATTGTAGTTATATTTATTATTATAATATACAATATTAAAACAGAAGAACGTATTGAAATAATACGAGATCAACAGTTTACTGTTTTCTCGGATCAGGAAAAACAAGGATAAACTTCAGAAAGTCAAAAACGTTTTATAATAAACCGTATACGATATACCACATACCATCCATATGATATGCACATGTCATCAACCTTCATGGTTTTTCATCGCGACCACCGACCTAATCCGTATTTCTACTGCACGGTAGGTGCCTACCTATTCAGTTATTTAGCGTGGAAATTATATTAAAGAAAAAATGTATTCTTCAGACCCGAAGAGCTTAGAGATTTTATTTCTAGAAAGAATAATAATACGCATAATGGGAGATGTCAAAAAAAATTCATCTATAAATTACTACGTGATAACAATTATTTATCTCCACACAAAATTATACTACACCAATTCTAAAATAGTTCGAATATTGTTGATGGAGGTAAATTTTTAAAAATAAAACAGCAATAGATCGCCTGCTATTTGTAGGTATATATATATATATATATATATATATATATATATATATATATATATATATATGTGCAATATGTGTTAAAATCGCACAAATATTTTTCGCGGATAATGTTGAATTTCATTGAATGAACCACCTCGTATAATATAGTTTTGGAGGAAGGTTTTATCGCCAGTCGCCACACGGGTATCCAAAATATCGTCCTCTTTTACGTGTCATGTGTAATAAAGTTGCTGCAAGTACCT
Organism: Pentalonia nigronervosa; assembly: GCA_014851325.1. Lineage (NCBI taxonomy): Eukaryota > Metazoa > Arthropoda > Insecta > Hemiptera > Aphididae > Pentalonia > Pentalonia nigronervosa. Next base: position 42,204 of record JACXSJ010000522.1, on the reverse strand, counting down.
CCTATATATACATCGTAACTCTGTGTTTGGGTGTGAGCGAGCGGTATTTACTTTTTGCGGCGTAATGTGGCCGTCGTGTGACTCAACAGATAGGGTTGAAAGGTAAAAAATGAGCGGTAAAAAGAGGTTTTCGGCGTATAATAATGTACGGCAGACACGATAGTGTGCATGCGTCCAAGCTTTCCAGGTTCACGGACTAACCGTGACGATATAGCTTTTACCCATACGGTCCATTCGACACAATATAAATTCCACCGACGACGGTGTGATTCACCAAGCATGCTCACCCATATTTTCCCCAACGATATAGTGATTAAAAATCTAATTTTTGGAATTTTTAAATGTATTTTAAAACTGCGTATTTTCAAGTTTATGAGATTTTAAGGGGTATCTAGAGGTGAGACGAACTTTTGTTTTTTAAATGAAAACCCCCTCGTCTACTGTAAATTGTTTTGCGGATATTTTTTCTGACAATATTGATGTATCAACTACTCAATTCAAAAGCCGAACGTATAGTTTTCAAGTTATTTAATTTTATGTATTGAGGATAGTTATAGTTCCGTGACAAATGGGTTTGTAAAGTATGGAGGCTATGGGGATTTGAATATTTTAGTTATTAATATTAATCTATCAACATTTATAATAATGTGAAAAAATGGTCCTAAAAAATAAATATATTAGATCTAATATTGCATTTTATATTTTATACTTTTGTATAACCATTTTTAAGGACTATTATCCTTAAAATAAACGTTTGAATAACTGAAAAACTATTCGTTCGAATTTTCGAAAATCTAAAACATCAACATTTTTTTAAAAAAAAACCACTCAACAGTTTATAGTTAAAAAGTGGAGTTTTAAATTGAAAAACAAAAATTTGCATCGTGTTACAAGACACTTCTTAAGTACTACAGAAAAAATCTCAAGAATTTTAAATGATGGTCTTCAAGTAAACATATTTAAAAATTCCAAAAATCAGAATTTGAATAAATTCATTATTAAACGAAAATATAGAAGTGAGCATGCTCAGCGAATCCCTCTGTAATTTAATAATAATTTTATGTCATAATAATAATAATAATAATAATTATTATTATGTTCCGAACGCATTTCTTGCACAGCTCCGCGGTTACGACCACTGCAGTGGTAACGGGATGTTGTTATTATCGTTATTATAGTAATAATATAATATAGTAACACCACGGTGTGTACGATGTAAATATTATCATATTACATCGTAATTTAGTCTTGTACGTTTTTGGACGGCCACAGAAAATATGTTTATGTTGTCTGAATAATATAACGCTTAGATTATAAACTGTGTATTTTAAACGATCGGAAACAGGCGGTCATGTACTATAACTTAGCTACGATAACCGTTTGTAGTTGGTAAATCGGAATAATTATTAACACGCCACGTAACATAATAATATTATTATTGTAATATTTATTGTTTCGCGCAAAACGAAAGATATCGATAACACAATATAATTAATGTATTACTGCCTCCTATACCTGGCGATGGGTTGTAAAGACAACGCCGAGGATACGAATGGCCAGGGGTCACCGATTAATATTTTTGAAAGGCTACATTAGGAATTTCGAAATTTTTCGAGGACCGTCAAAATTCAATATACATATTTTTAACATTATCAATATTATTATACAGTTGTAAGTTGTGAAAACATAATGATAATTAATACTACAAATATTTGAAATACCTAATGCAAAGTTAAAATAAATTATAAGTTCAACAAAAATAAAAACGTGTAGTGGGAAAAATGGCAAGTCTCGCTGTCAACTGCAAAACTGCTCGAAATCGGGGGTATGATTGGCATGCGCTATTTTCATTATCATTTCGAGCTGTTTGTTGGTGAGCCGGCATCTCAAAAATAGTCAAAAAGTGTTGTCGCCGCACACCTGTAATTATTGACGGACAGCAGTATACGTGTGTAATCGGCAAGCGGTCACCAATTTTGAGTTTAAAAACTTAGAGACTTAGATAATTTGAGCTATAACATGTGCTCCAGTATAATACCAACACTCAAATGTACTTTAAATACTCGTAACTCATAAACTACTCGTCCAAAATTCGATTTTCATGCACCGATGTACTAAGAAAAGTCAAAACAGCGTGTTGTCGTCCAAAAATGTAAAACATTTAAGCGACCATAGAAATGGAAGAAGGGAAAAAGTCAATAAATTTCCGATACGCAATGAGTCACCGTGCGCAAAATAATTATTGAGCGTAAGCCGAAAACTTTTGAAACGCCCAAACAATAAATAGGCGAAATATCGTTTCCCAAGACGAATTATTATTATTATATTATTATTGTTCAACCGCGGCAGCGCCTACGCGCGTTATATGCGTCTTATCGGCTCTGAAAACAATATCGTATTAACATTGTTATGCGATCCGACTCTGTAAGATTGCAATAATCGCGCGAATTCGCGATCCCCAGACTAATTGGGCGCCGCGCATTATGATATGACAAAAGCGTGCACGCGGGTTTGCCCCTCCCCGCCGTCGCCGTCGAAGCCGCCCCCTCGATGCGGGGGTGTTTTATTTGATCGTGTGTACAATAAACACGGCGTATGCCCGTCGTTCAAACCAATACGGCATACGCCTCCGACGATGGAAATGATATCCTTGCAAGAAGAATAATTTATATCGCACTTCATATATTATTATTATTCCGAACGATGTATTGTTTTCGCGCGTTTCGACGGCGTACACGACGACCGTTGTGCGTACCCACCGTCACGCACGCCTACCCACAAAGAATCGTACGACGACGTTGTAACAACAGCTGGCAGTGTAATAATAATAATATAGCGCGGAGCGAATTCAATTTGCTATATTATTAATATGTATAGATCCCTCGGAACGTGCGGTTATTTCACTGCTGCATTCACGTATGTATTCGTGTGTAAGTTTCGTATTTGAAGAAGTATACATACCGCATTTGAGATTTGCTCGATTTCTATAATATTTTTACACTTAAACGTTAATACGTTAAACTTTTACAATACATGGCGCCACTCTGCGATAAAAATAAGTAGTAGTGAGATGTAAATTTTAAATCCACCTTTCTATGGGCGTATCAGCTGCTTCTCATTTGTAATCTTTAAATATGAAACAGAAACTAAAATTGTAATATTTAATTTTTTTTTTTTTTATGGAGATAAACAACAAAAAATATGACTGTTAGTGGGTACCGCTCTGCTGTACAGTAGGTTTCGATTGGTATACTTTCACGGATGTGTTTAATTCAATGATATTGTTTGATTCATGGTATACGAAAAACGATTCAGATCGAAGACGGTTTGTCAGCCTATATTACTAAGTATATTTTATGATATTATTAATATGAAATTAATCAATTTATTATTAATAATGAGGTAGGCTGAATTAATTTTTGTCAAAAACATTGCATTTAAAAATATCATTAAGTATATAAAATATCATATATATGATATAATAATATACTTTAAAAGTTTCAAGTACCGACGAAAAATATTTTTAAATTACATACAACAAAATAAATAATAATGTTATTCTTCATTTGTATCTCAAATTTTGTAAAAATTTGAACGTAAAATGTCTATAAAAATCAACAATGTAAATATATTTTTTAGATTTTTTTGGGGTAAAGAAGTTTTAATAGTTAAAAACTTAGAAATGAAAAAAATTACCTATCGTCGAAGTCTTATCTTGAGCAAAAAATCACTATATATAAATAATGATTATAACGGTAATATTGCCTAATACTAAATTAAAAAATTTAATTTATTATTTGTGAATAATAATAACAGTATTTGAAATTTACAGTCATAGCATGTATTGTTTATTTGTGGGTTTACGATAAATTGTTTAACCAATAAGTGACGTATACAAAATATATAAATTTTGAACGTCATACGTAATATTGTTCAAACAATATATAATATATAAATAAATATAAAACAATGAACGTCAAATATAAAAAATTTATTGCAACAATAATAATGATCACATAACAAGAAAAAGTATTATAACAATATATAAAAAACGCAATTAATTAATAAATTAAAATAATAATATTAATTCAAAATATTTAAAAAAAACTATACATATCATTGTTTATAAAATCAATACATTCATCGCTCTGCTCAGAACCTTAATTTGAAAGATTCCAGGAAAAAAAAAGTCATATATGGGTTGTAGGTTGGTATCATAATATGAAAATATAATTATATGATGAAAAAAAATTTTATATAAATGACAGGTAAAATAAATATAAATTTATAAAAGATTATATTACAAATTATAATAATAAAAAAAAAAGTTACGAAAAAATAAACAAAAAACTAATTATAGTTATAAAAAATATTTACACAAAAAAACTATTCATAATGATACCAAAAAAGTTAGTTGAAGTTTAAAATATGCAATAAATATATGCTATAATAATAAGAAATAGTTACAGAAAAAAAATAAGTATATCTAGACATAAAAATCATATAGAATGTTCAAATAAATTAATAATATGAATGATTCAAAAAAAAAAAAAAAAAAATTGTAATTTAAAAATACAAAAAAATTAAATATACGCCTATTAATAATGCGAAATAATTAAATTTTATAACGAGTAAATGCTATTATAATATGAAATAGTTAGAAAAGAAAAAAACTATACCTACCTAATAATAAAAATTATATAAAACGTAGACGAACGGTCGCTATACTTACCACCTCATCCATACGATACTCTTTCATAATAGTAGACAACTGATCTGTCTAGCTGTATTTCGGTGGTTATTCTAAATTTCTAATCTTCCACTTATCGAGGGAGTATTCTGTCTTCGTGGTAGTACTCGGGTACTCACCGTCACTATTTTTGTCGTGGAATCGAATTGGACAGAATAGATGGGCGGCTTTCCCGGCTGGCCTATTTCCGGCATTCGGTTCTGGTGGCAATCGTTTTCATTGTCATCAGAAGACTTCGAATTGATGTCAGAGTCGCGTGACGAATACAAACGGTTGCTACGTATCTCATCTATACGACACTCCGTCATAATAGTGGATGACCGATCCGTCTAGCTGTACTTTGGTGGCTGTTCTACATTTCTAATCTTCCACTTATCGGGGGAAATATTCTGCATTTATAAAAAGGCAGGGTACTCACTACCACTATTTCCATCGCGGGATCGAATTAGACAGAAGAGGTGGACGGCTTTCCCGGAATGTACACTTTCGGTGGCAGATGTCTTCGTCAGGTCGAATCATTGAAAACGAGGAATCATTCGTTATAGTCGCAAAGACAAACGATCGCTAATACTGGACTACCAATCCATCGCTCTGTACCGTGCTGACTATTTCTAATTTCTAATCTTCCACTTATCGAGGGGAATATTCTGCATTTATAAAAGTGCGGGGTACTCACTGCCACTATTTTCGTCGCGTAATCGAATCGGACAGAAGAGGTGGACGGCTTTCCCGGAATGCACACTTTCTGTAGTAGTCGTATTTGTCAGGTTGAATCGTTGAAGACGAGAGTTCGCTGTCAGAGTCGCGTGACGAAGACAAACGGTCGCTACGTATCTCATTTATACGACACTCTGTCTGTAATAGTTGATGACTGATCCGTCTAGCTGTACTGCCGTGGCTGTTCTAAATTTCTAATCTATCATTTATCGAGGGATATATTCTGTTTTCATGATGGTACTTGGAGGGCACTCACTGCCACTATTTTTGTCACGGAAATGAATTTAACAGAAGAGGTGGGTGGATTTTTTGGAAGCCCATATTTTTGAGATTCGGTTCTGGTGGTAACCGTCTTCACCCTCGTTAGAAGACTTCGAATCGTTATCAGAGTTGCATGACGCAGACGAACGGTCGTTACGTATCTTTTCCATACGACATTCTAGTGTAATAGTGGACTACCGTTCCAGGTCTCTGTACTGTGCTGACTATTTTTAATTTCATATCTTCCACTTCTCGTGGGAAATATTTTGTATTTATAAAAGTGCAGGGTACTCACTGTCACTATTTCCGCCGCAGAATTAAATTGACAAAATAGGTGGACGGCTTTCTCGGAATGCACACTTTCAGTTGCAGTCTTCTTCACCAGGTTGAATAATTGAAAATGATGAATCGTTCGTTAGAGTTGCAAAGAAAAATGGTCACTACGTACCATATTTTTACGACACTGTCGTAACAGTGGACGACCAATCCGTCGTCTCCATACTGCTGTAGCTGTTCTAAATTTATAATTTTCCACTTATCGAGGGAAGTATTCTGTCTTCATGTTAGTACTCGCATTTAAAAATACGAAAAAATTAAATATACGCCTATTAATAATATAAAAAAGTTTACGATTTAAAATAAGTAAATGCTATTATAATATAAACTTGTTAGAAAAGAAATAACTATACCTACCTAATGATAAAAATTATATATAAAGTTCAAATAAATTAATAATATGAAAGTTAAAAAAAAAAACTTATGCTACAAAAAATTAAATATATACATATTTACTATAGTATGATGAAATTTAAAATATAAAGACAATTATTATAATGATACAAAAAAGCAAAAAAAAGTTATTACTAATAATATATACACGAATAATACAAAAAAGATAAATAATATAAAAAAAGTTTAAAAAAACTACTGCTTATAGTTTTAAAATTACAGAATATATTATAGTGTACCTAATTATATATAGTACTATTACTAGAATTTCGAAAAATGGTATTTATCATACCTATGTGATTACACAACTTATATGAGTGAAATCAGAAGCCCGAAACCAAAAAAGATCTATTTTCGACAATTGGTTCCGGTGGCAGTCGTGTCCATCGTCATCAGAAGACTTTTAATCGCTATCAGAGTCACGTAACGTAAACATACAGTTGCTACGTATTTAATCCATACGACACTGTCGTAACATTGGACGACCGATCCGTCTCGATGTATTACAGTGACTGTTCTACATTTCTAATCTTCCATTTATCTAGGGAAGTATTCTGTATCTATAAAAGGGATGGGTACTCACCGCCACTATTTCCGTCGTGAGATCGAATTAAACAGAAGTGGTCGACGGCTTTCCTAGGATGCACACTTTAGGTGGAAGTTGTCTTCGTTAGGTTGAATCGTTGAAAACGGGGAATCATTCGATATAGTCGCAAAGACAAACGGTCACTACGTACTTAATCCATACGACACTTTGTCGTAATAGTGGATAACCTACCTGTCTCGCTGCACTGTGGTGGGTGTTTCAATCTTCTACTTATCGATGGATATATTCTATTTTTATGGAAGTCCCGCCGGGTACTCTGCGCCGACACTATTTCCGTCGCAGGATCGAACTGAACAGAAGTACAGGTGTGTGGCTTTCTCGACAAGCCTACTTCCGGTAGCAGTCGTCTCCATCTTTGTCAGAAGACGATACTCGAGAAGCGCAGAGGAATATGAACGGTCGTAAATCAGCGTTGAATTCTTAGCCATCACCACGGCAGAGCGTATCTCTTGGAATATATCGTTCAGCGTTCTTTATTTGTCGTAGCCACCAATAATGATCCGTTCAAAGTCAAATACATTGCCTGTCGTTTTATCCCCTTCGTTTAAGCCTATTTCCAATTTCAGTCGCGCATTTTCCATGCTGTTTCTACAGCGTGATGTCGAACTCTGAGACACGAACACCACATGCATCAGTTTGTATTTTTCCAAAACGCGTTTCAACCTACCACGAGATATTTGAAGAGATTTACTCATATATAGAATGCTTCCTTCAACCTTACCAGCTCCAACCAATGATGGTAAGGCTGGCTTAGGACCTCTTAGTGAGACTCAGATATCGGATATCTGAACCTCAAGCTCCCCCACCACGACAAGGTGGGTCCCATCGGGGGAGAAAACTGATAGAATAAAGAGCAAAAACGACAAAAAAAAAACCCCCGGAAAAATTGTCTTCTGTCATTTATTTTTCTATTAGTATTACACGGTAGGTTGAACTAATTTTTGTCAAAAATAAATCACACATACTGATTAATAATGGTTTCAATATAAATAGCTGATGTTAACTTAAGTCAATACTGCAAACATACCATAGAGCGATATAAGTAGGTTCGTATTAAAGGTTAAAACGATAATATATAAAATTATAATATATCATTATACAAAAAAATAAATAAATAAACAAACAATAATAATAAACATAGAGACTAAAAGTTTCAATCTCGAAGAATAATATTTTTTTGTAAAACCAATTTACTAAAATCATTTTTTATCGTTTAATGTTATACAATTTCATAAAAATTTGGACTTAAAACGTTTTAAAAAATGTAAGTGTATTTTTTAATATTTTTTAACTGTTGTATAGACAACTTTTAAAGACTTTGTATTGAATTCCAAAGTTATTTTACTCACAAATAAAATGTTATTATACAGAAATAAAGAAAAAAAACTAAAAATTGTTTAAAACAGGTAACTCGAGAGATTCAAATTATAAAAATTTAAAAAAATATATAATAAAAACTTTAAAATATACTAAAAACACACATCATCGTAAAACCAATATATTTATTGCTTCGCCGAGAATCTAATAAGTAATAATATATTGCTTTTTAACAATATGTGAGACATTACCGTAAGTTTTCTGAGAGCACATTCATGACTTGTTATTCGTTGTAGCCATCCGTCGTTTTACCAGTTAAAGTGCGTTTTATCGTTCTAGTAATTTTTAAACTAAATTTATTTTAAACCGTTTTAAAATCGCGTTATTAGAAGAAAGTGTAAACGATTTAATAGGCAAGTTGTTAAACTATTATTTCCTATATTGTTATAAATTTGCGCGTTCGACATTTTCGTACTTTTTTGTACTAGAGAATGATCATGATCGGTACGAAACTACGAAATAAAAAATTATGACGACGAAATTCGCAGTCGCACGTATTATAAATATAATATCTCCTGGACAACGAATAAAATGCAATATGAATTTTGTAGCCGGTCAGTTTTTTTTTTTTTTAAAGATAATATTATAACACGCATACATCATATTAAATTTGATCTACTTTAACAATTGTTACATTTTTTAATTTTATTAATACGATTAATAACGGGTCTTAACACGTATTTTTTAGTAAACATTAGTTTTAATAGTTATTAATTATTTTTAGATTATTATTTTCAAAACATATCGCTGCTCTGTGATAAACAAAAATTACGTGGTAGTAAGATTGAATTTAATTCTAAAATGGTACGGCCGCTTACTACTACTGATTGTAATTTTTAAACACAAGACATTAACTTAAATAGCAAAATGACATTTCTATTGTTTTTGTAAAGAAAAAAAATCAAAATCCTTACTTTTATTAAATATTTTATAGGTCGTATTTCATTATAGATTTTAAATACACTCATTATATTAAAATAACTATTTACTACAGAATAAATTTAATTACTTGTCTACCTGTACATAAAAAAAGTGTATTGAAGACTGTGTGAGATATTACCGGAAGTCTTTTGAAAGTCTTCGTGATATCCATCGAAGTCGTCATTTCACGCATTATTTAACAGTACGTTTTCTCGTCCTAGTTATTTTCAAACTAAAATTAATTTCAACTGTTTTAAAAATCACGTTTGAGAAAAAATATATAATACATAAATTATTGCTGAACTATTTATTCGTAATCGTTTTGTATTGAAAATATTAAATAACTCTCAATAATTATGTGTGTAGGAGATAATGCGAGTGGTATGGAATTAAAACTATACTGACGATAGACATTTGCAATCAGACGTTACGGCGAATATCTCCTGCGTGTCAACAAACAAATAAATAATATTAATACAATGCCATCATAAAAGTTTTCTAGCCAGCCTATATATTTTCTACAAATAATAATAGACATACATATTTTGAACACTAGTATTTAAAATATGCATTTTTTAGTGTTTCAAATACTTTTTGTCAATTAGATTATTTTAAATATAATAATTTGTATTTTATTTTAGAATACTAAATATCTGTATATTATATATTATTTTTACAGTTTTATTTCAACAACTTATATTTTTGTTTCACATTTTACTATTTAAAAAATTGTTTTTAAAATAACTTTTTATATATTAATTCTAAAAGTTTATAAGATATATGGAAAGATAATATATGAAAATAATATGGAAATGACACAATAGATTAAATGTGTATGTATTTAGGTGAAGTTTAACTCGACCTAATAAAATTATAACAAGTATAAGACATTTGAAATTCAAAATATGAAAAAAATACTTGTAAATTATTTTGAATATTTTCAAAATGTATTTGTATTTATATTCAAACACTTTTACAAAACATTATTCAGAAAAATATTCTTAACAAGACAGTTGGTATGGAACACTACGCTGCAGAAATGGGGAGGAGGTGGAGTGGGCTCCGAACAATTTGTTTCCAGAAACGCTTGTTGTTTCGGAAGTCACAACCTAAAGAATACATAACCTACCTATGTGTACCACAGATCCGTTTGACATAAGAAAAGTAGTATTGACGTTTTTGAAAAAAAAAAAAATGTTTATATGGTTTCTAGTCATTACAAAATAACATTTAAAATATATTTTTTAACCTAATAATATTTTAAGTTTTTTACATTTTTAAAATATAACACACAGTTTAAATTCCATGTTCCAAAGCTGAATATTTTTCTTAGTATTTTGATACATAAAAATCGAATTCAGAACAAGTAGTTTATAAATTATAAATATTCAAAGTTTAAATGAAAGGAGTGGTGGACCAAAATTTTGCTAGTACCACTCTACTCGCTCATCTATACTTGAAATATTTTGATTTGGGGTATAAAATAAAAAATGTATATTGTCATTCAAAAAAGTAAAAACTTAGAAAATTTAAATGATAAAAATTATATATTTTTTAAAAAATGTTGTTTTGTAACGACTATATTGATACCATCAAGTAAAAAAAAAATAATAATTTTCAAAAACGTAAACACTATTTGAAATAATGAACGACTTGCGTTAAGGGGACTGCAAACGGACAATTTTTAAGGAGTTAAGTCTAAGCAATATTATAGTTGTTTACGTTCAAGTCGTTTAAGTGTTTGTGTACAAAGTAAATTATGATTAGTGTGTGTCGGTTAAATATATTTACGCACGCCGTTCGCCGCACGCACATGCCATTTATACTCATCTGATCAAAATATTTAAAACCAATTTATAGTTGTAAAATAGCTGTACGACTGACAACAATTAAGGTATTTCTAGTGATTGATTTGACTTCAAAAAGTGTAAAGATTTTTGAATTGTTTAACAAGTTTACTTTGCGTCAGTCGGTTAAGTTTTCAATTTTAGCAAATTCTTGACGATAATAAATATTTTAAATTTTATGAGTTTGCCAATTTGTAATATAAAATATATTAAAAAATATAAAAATATAAAATATATTATGCTTCGACCAATACAAAGTAGACTTGTTTACCAATTCAGACATCTTCACGTTTTTTTTAAATCGAACTACTCGAAGTATCTTAATTATTATTGTCAGTCGCTAAGGTTATTTTGATGAAAGGGTTTACAATCTCCTCGAATGGATCATCTGGTATATGCCTATTATGTATGATACAGGATTATTCAAAATGATTCATCAGATTTCAAACGTTTATATATTTTAAGTTTTAAAGTAATACCATTGACTATCAGTACTAGAATTTATAACCAGTGGTAATACCTATAATATTTTGATTCATCAAACAAAAAAAAAAAAAATATTATTTTAGATTTATTTAATGGTCCCTCGGTCACACGAACAACATTTTGTCGGAACTTAAATGCATTCCATTGCATAATATCTGTTGTAATTGACTCTGCTGACTGTTGAGCTCCTCTGTGATTGATGGTAATGTACACGGTATCTTTTTAACATATCCCTAAAATAAGTGATTTTAGTAAATTATTAACGATTATCATAATGTCATACGGGTGCGAATACAAAAAACATATGTTATTTGTCAAGGGCTGAAGTTAAAAGTAGTAACATTTTCAATTCAAACTCACACATTTTACGCTTTGTCAAATAAAAGTAAATATTTTTCGAAAACATTCCTGATGTAGGAGGGGGGGATTGAACTTGCATTTGCATATTTATCCGTAGTGTTTTCTAAGGTGAAATATGACGTTAATATAAATTAAAAAAAAAAATCAAAAATATTTATCAAGAAATTTGCAATAATTACTATATTTCTATAAATGAATACTATACAATATTACAAATAAAGCAATAAAATAACAAAAATCGTTTGAAGAGAAATCGTTATTTTACTTTCCAATATGTATATTCGTCAAGCTTTGAGCTTCAAGCGCTTATAAAATAAATATTTGACAATATATTTTCAATATTTTTTTTGAATTACTGTATGTCACACTTATAAGGAATCTTGTTTTTAATCTTAAAGTCTCAAGTATAATTAAGATAAAACATATTTGGAATTTTCAACCAAGTACGAAATAGTCGGAGAAGATTATCGTGATTTTGAACAATTTTTTATCAACATTTTAAATTTAAACAAAACATTTTGAAATAACATCATAACTATATTATTTTTGATGCTTTTTGACTGCTGTACAAATTATTAAGTATTTTTACTAAACTTGTTGATGTATAAACGAAAATTGTATTGACATAAATGGAAAAAAATTAAAACTTTTTTAATTCACATAAATAGCTTAATTTATTAATATTAAAAAAAAAAATAACTATATCGTGTGTTTAAAAATTTTCTAGAAATCTATGGTGAAAATATCAAGTATTCAAGAAATTTTATTTCCGGTGGTGCACAACAAAACATAATAAAAACTTGTGTTACGTAAGTATTACTGTTTTTTTTTTTTTGTAATATTTTCTATATAATTTGTCCTGATTGATGACGTGATCTCTGACACAAACACACACACACACAAAATGATAATGAAAATAAACATACGTCGTCGTAAAATTAAAACATTCATCACTTCGCTCGGGATCTAGAATTTGAAAACCGACCTTTGGGAAATTTGAGCTCATACCCCATATGAAATACCATACGAAGACATTATAGGAACACAAATATTACATTATCAACTTTAAATGTAACGCCGCTAAAACGTGTTATCATGACATTATATTATATAATTGATATTTCGAGTGCAATCTAAAGTTTCCGTATGTACGCTGGCGGACTCAGATAACGAACCAGCGACGGTGGCGGCGGCAACCTTTACAACGCGAAATAATATTTTGTGGTAAATAATAATATTACAGTATACCACCTATCTACCCACAATTATATTATTATTTTAAAAATTAACGTTTAACGAACGCTTACGGATTTAAAAAGGATTTAATATATTTCATTTGTTTCGTGTCTATACGTTGACAATACAAAACAACAACAGCGATTGAGTCGACATGCGTTTTAATAGATATGGCTTTCGAAAAATCTTAAACAAGAACGGGCTCATTGTACATGCCAGTAATTTACAGGAGTTGTCCATTGGTGGCTTATTTTGTTTCGTTCACAATAGTGCGGACGGTTTTCATTAAAAATAAACCAATTGAAGATACCGGTGCAACATCTGACCAGATAAGTCCGCGTTTTTCAAAAACTCGTTATTGACACGACAAATGTCGAGAAAAACATTCTCTATCGGTTGACGCAATAACTAGATACGTTATTATAAGAGATATAGTTACAATTACTTGCAAAACTATTTTTAATATTTTTACGGTCGCAACAACCAGGTATTTGGTATGCCCAGGTATGTATCCGTAAAAATATGATATTAAATACATGTGTTTACTTGTGGTGCAAAAACCAAAAACATCCGGACATCCACTGATTATTGATCCTAACAGTTCTATTAGGCTTTAGATATTCTATCTGGTGCAATACTAGCTAGTATAAAAATATGGTTTTTTTTATATTTACTATACTAAAATCAATAATATTTAAAAAAATAAGTTTATTATAACAATTGTATAGTTCTACCTGTTCTAGTGTAAGTTGGACTATGTTTTATATTTTCTTTGATCGGCACTATAATCTAAAGTGAATTTTTTAGATTATTTTCTTTATGATTAGTTGTAATAACCGAGTACGTTCAAAATCAAAATCGGACATAAAATGTTATTGCAAATATTGAAATTTTATGTATCAACATTTTTTAGTTTTTATAAATTATTATCATGAATATAGTGAGCACTCCAGAAGAAATTATTTTACTTTAACGTTTTTAATCTTTGGTTCATTTGATTATTGCACCGGTGCCTTTAATTAAGAAATTAAGAAGTACAGTCTAACCACCGACATGAAATGTCATTAAAATATTTCTAATTCATACGGTCGATAACTGTGTATTTTACGCGGGAAATTCGTTTAATGTGTGTGATTTTAAATTGTTTAAATAATAGAAAAATGCAAATCGTTTTCAAAATAGGTTTGAAAAAATAAAACATTGTTCTCTCAGTGATGTAGACGTGTTTTATGTGGAATTGAGCGATTAGCAAATAGACTCATAAAATAACTGATGTAAGGTTTATACTTAAGTTTATAAATGGTATGGTTGACTACCCCAAATGATTTGAAAAAATTAAGCGGAAAGTCCTTTTATGTCCGCCGAGTTTCTGAAGTTATACCTTCCATCGGACCTTAAACACTCGAAGTTATAATGGGTTTATTAAATAGTCTTACAAATCGTATTCTTGCGATCTAGTTAAAAACTTCGACTCTTACAACGGTCCTTTACGGTTATTACGTAATAGTATTGTGCATTGATATTAAAATAATATTATGATAATAAATTGCATAATATTTTTATTACTTATCTTTATCGTATATAATATTATATCCTTTTATAATCAAAATTATGCAATTTAGTTAATTTCTAATATTTTAAACTTTATACGATTTATACATTTAACCTGTTTACCCTGTTTATAATAAACAAAAATAAATACCTAAATCTGTATATTTTATTAAAAGCTATATAAATAAAACTAAATATTTTGTGTTAAACTAATTTAACGCAAATCAATAGTTGGTAATTTAAGTTTATTTCTCGGAGTAAATTATTAAATATCAATGTTTTACATTTAATTAATCAATGACTTCTTGTGGGAATTCATTTTAGGGAGGAACCTCTCATACTCATTTCAATAACCTAAGAATAACTTTTAAATAATTTTCAATATGCCTGTCATGTATTCTACTCTTAATTTATACAAAGATTCAAATATTCTAAACTTAAGTCCTTATGTTAAAAAAATGAATGTTTATTAATGTATTATATGAAAAATGATCTAGAGATACCGAGTCGTCATTATTTTATTCGTTTCAAAAATAATTATAATGTTATTTTACCTAAAATGAGAACTATTTTTGAATAAAGATGTCTCAAATACGCATTTATTAAATATTGCATGAGTCATAATTTAAATACAAGTAATTTTAATAACTTTAAAATGTATAAAAAATATGTTGATAGTTTGTTCTAATGTTATTAGTATTATCTTTTATAATATACAATTATTTTTCCTACATTTAAGACATAAAATATATTTAGTTATACATAATCACTAGAACTTTAGTTTAGAATTTCTCTCCTCTCTCACAGCCATAGGCTTTAAAGGAGATCCATCATTATTACTTATTATTGTACATATCTATCTAAAATGTTTTGATGGTAAATAATATTATTATTATTGTTATTTTTTTCTGTGCCTAAGGTTCTGACGAGTTGAATTTAAATAAAATTAATAAACGAGCTCGTAAATTAAAAAGCAAATAATAGTGATTTAGAACTGTGAGTATTTAAAATCCATTATAATAATATATTATTATCATACACGTAGGATAAATAATAAAAAATATTTTAAATATTTAACGAATTATGAACGGCGGCTGGACATTAATCTATCTATTGGTTTTTGTATAAAATTCGTACCGTCGTAAGCATTTACTTTTTAAACCGAAATCTTAAGGAATTCGACGCTAAAATATTCGATGAGATTCTGGTGCAAAGTTCCCGTGAGAGTTTCGACAAAGTTTACGCCAAAGTTCGCGGTAATGTTTCGAATACTAACCATTTACTGGAGGATTTACGTGGTCCATTCAAGAAGAACAAAGGAATTAATTCTGCTACTTGTGTTACTATACACGTAAATTCAATTTCGAGCATAGGCTGCAGGTGCAGTGGTATACGGCTGGTATACGAGCGGTTGGCACAAACCTCGTAGTCGGGTTAATTGGACAAGAATTTTTATTTATGAGTCATCGCGCAGGTGGTGGTTGCGTAAAGTATTTTTGTTTTACAAAATATAATATTTTATGGTACATCATTGTATTAATTATTGTAAAAACCTTTATTACAGGCAACACACTATTGCTGTCGTATGTTGCACGAGCAAAACAATCACCGAACGCGATTATACAATTAATTATCACGGCTCCCATTAACACAATAATGATTGGCCAAAAAAAAAAAAAACATCGAAAATGCGCATTAGCGAAAAAATAGTATATTTTTTTGAATATGGTCATTGTAAACAAAGTGATGTGATAGTTTGACAGTAATTAAGATCAGGTCTTGGGCACGTTTTTCAAAACTTTACGAATATAACGTTTATCTTTTCAAAGAACAAATTAAATCAATAACGGAACAGAAACGATAGACAATTAAAATTGATATCGAATATACACTAATATGTTAATTTAAATAACGTTTAAACGTAAAACGCTAAATTGTTCATGACGTTTTATTTGTTCGAAACGTTCGTAACGGAATATTTTCTAGACGTTTAAAATCTTTATAACGTTAAACACTCATTCGCTCATAGCGTTTAGATTCCCTATAAACGGTAAACAATATCATTTTTTTTTTCGATTTAAGCCCTAAATTTAAGATAACACATTGACGACCACATGATACGTCCGCACCGCCAGGCTTAACTACCTATCGGCAAGTTTCGCTTTTTAAAATTCGCTATTTTAATTTTTGCTCTTATTAATAATTCACGACTATTGCATTATCGTTTTTATTCATTTGTTTCGCTATATTGGCCTAGACCCGATTGATAGAGTGGCCAGATATAAAATACCAAAATACGGGATTAATTTTTTTCTTATTTACCAAAATAAAACTTTATTTTTAATATCATACAATAACATAATATTATCATCCTTTATAAAATAAAAAAAATCATTAAACACTGACTTGGAGTGAAAAATGAAAATAAAACTTCAAATACAAAAAACAGGCCTTTTTAATATTTACATAATGATAACATAACAATATTAATATTCTTAACCACTGGTTGAATTTTTATGTGTCTTTGGCATTTAATAATGCATTTGTGATATATTTTCTTAACAAACTTTTTTTTGTAAGTAAGTATAAAAATGGGAAATATTTAAAAAACGGGATAATTAATCGTCCTGAAAGCTTTTTTTGGGACAATAGGGCAGACTTTTAAAATGCGCAACTTTTCCATATAAAATAGGACGTCTGGCTACCCTACCGGATAATTGGTCCCCGTTAGATTTTTAAGAATGACCATTAAATTGATAAATTTTTTTTTATTATATTAACCATGCATATTATATAGGTATAAATGATATAATAATTGTTTAGATTATTTTCGCCCGAAAATCATTATTATTTCACGTCGGTTTCTTCATAATAATATTATATCGTATACCTAAAGCGTTTTGATATCGATCGTGGATACCGAGCAATCGGTGAAATCGCGTCGTTTTATATTCAACGGACAAAAGCGCTTTCGACTAATTTAAATGATATTATAATTATTCGGATTAATTATGCCTGACAGTCATTTCACGACGAATGTCGTTATCGGTTCGTGCTTCGACTAATTTTATTACTATAAAATGCTACACTAAGTATACGACTAACGATGATAACCGACTTATTCATTTTTTATGACATTTACTACGGTTTGTCTTATCATTATTAATTTCCTCGATTGAAATATTCGATAACACCACATTATTTACATAATGCAGGGTGATTCATTGAGCACGTTCCTCTCATTTTTCCCCTAAATGTATAAAAATTATGATTTTTAAAATTCAAGTATCAACAGGTACCTACACCATATTATTTTCAAATATTTATTTATGTTACGTTATTTATGGATTATTTTTTGTCGATAATTTTTTTTCCATCAAATGGAAACCACCCTTTTTATTGTAAGTTAATAAGTGGATTATTCGATTTCAAATATTCATGGATTTAAATTAAAATGTGAATGAGT
Source organism: Pentalonia nigronervosa (assembly GCA_014851325.1). Lineage (NCBI taxonomy): Eukaryota > Metazoa > Arthropoda > Insecta > Hemiptera > Aphididae > Pentalonia > Pentalonia nigronervosa. Next base: position 23,896 of record JACXSJ010000522.1, on the reverse strand, counting down.
AGTTTTCAAATTGTTAAACTCTATATACTGAGGATAATTGCTCTTAATAATAGGTTTAGATATATTACGAGGTCTATGATGATTTGAAAATGATTGTGATTGATGTTCGTTAATATATTATAATGGTTTTCAAATTACAATAACTATTTTAACGAGCATAGGTGCCTAAACTATTAGGTAATATAGATTTTATATATTATAATTTGATGTAAACAAAATCATTAAGGAATATTATCCTTACCGCGTAATATGTAACGAACCAAAAACTTCTCATTCGAATTTCAATTTGGATTCATCATTAAAAAAAAATAATCTTCTTGGCGATTCACAGTAAAAAAGGGTGGTTTTTATTTTTAAAAAGAAATTTATGTCATCATAAGATTTTTCTTAAATGGTATAAATATCTGAGTATCTAAAAACGCGGTGTTTGAGTATATTTAATTTAAATAAACGCATTATGAGGATAAAATAAGCGAGGGGTGAGCATGATTTGCAATCTATATATATGTATACGAGTATATAATTCATATTATAAAAATTACACTGCGGCGGATGGCGTGCCGTCTGTCTTGAGCTGGACTCCATTTTACCGAAGTAATTATGTTTAAATACGATCAGTTTCGTCTGATATGATTAAACTAAATCATATAATATAAACGCGAAATATACAAAATAATTCACGGATTACGCTAACGTCCTTTTTACTTTAATATTGTAGTTATATGAAATCTGTTTTTTTTTTTAGAATTTTTAGCCACCGCCTATACTAAAAGGCCATAATATTATCTAAAAATTCTTGAGATTTTTCATATTGCTGAAGCAGTGTACCGCGGAGACACAAACTTTTGTCTTTTGAGTGAAAAGCCCACTTTTATTTTCTAAATTTTATTCAGCGGGTAGTTTATTTTTTAAAATGTTGACATATCGAAATCAGAATTCTAACGAGTAGTTTTGGAGTTGTGCAACTTTGTGTACTAGTTTAATTATAGATCTATTGTTTTGGATTTAGAATGTTTGGGGACTATGACGATTTGAAAATATTTAGTGATTTATATTAATCTCTTAATGTTTGTACTGTATAAAAATGGTCCAATTATAATAAATACTAGATCCGATTTTACGGGAAATATTTTATATTTTTATAAGATAATTTTTGAGGACTATTATTCCTTAGTATGGACAATTAAATAGCATAGAAACTACTCGTTCGCATTTCTTAGTAACGTTTGTTATTTTGATATTGTCGTATCACCCGTATTGAGCGGCACGCTCTAAAATCTACATCGCCTTAACTCCGTACTATCTAGCTAACGACACTCTCTAAAATAAATTAGACGCTGTTTACATGTGAGGCACTTGCTGATCTCACGCCCGCCCCTTCTAAGCTAGAATGCCACGAAGATTTCATATACCGTCGGCGGTATTCAGTTAATCGAAACCTCATTGACACATATTGTAGTACGTATATCCCGGCACTGTTCTTTCTAAAAGGTAAGAACGCAAAATGACTAAAATATTATTCAAACATAGTTTTCTTTTTGATCAGAAACACTTTTATTTAATGTAAGTACAATAATCGAAAAAAAAAACACTTATCCCGTACGACAGTCATCGCTTACGCATGTACGGCCGTCGCCCATCGACTCCTGTCGAATTTCCCGACAATCGCACGTCATCCAGATGCCTGCGCGTGAGGCGGTGTTATATAGCACATTTTACGTCGCCTCAGCACATCTCGCTTCACTGGCAACACCTGGTTATTATAGAATTTGAATAGCTATTGCTAAAATATATTATTTCATGTATATTACATATTATGTAGGTATAGTAATTACAACTGGAAATTTCTTAAGAAGGTAGTACAAAAAGTCTCAATAATTGAAAATATGGCCTTTAAATTTATTTGTGGCCATGTGGTCTCATTAATATTATATAAGGTGTATACAAAATAAATTGAAAATAATTTGAGTTCATATTTAGAATTAGTGTCAAAAGACGATATAGGGTGTCCCTTCTCTCACGCCGTCGCATTTAATAAAGATTGTAAACCTATTATTTTTTATTATTATGATACTATTATTTCGTGTGTATACTTTAGATTGTAAATGTTATGTTTTCTATGTTTTTGATAAAGAGAAGCATGTTTGAGGTAAATAATGTATATTTAAAAATTCCGCAAATCAGCGTTTCGGGAAAAACCGGGGGGTGATTATGCGGACCACTCCGTATAATATAATTCATAAAGTTGCGTAAAAGCCCACCATCGGAGTAGATTTTGATGAAAAATCTCCGTCGCCGTGGCCAGAGGGTGCAATTTGGGGTGGGGGGGGGGTCGTCGTGGGGGATCGTATCGTTGCCGCTCTGCCGAAAACAGCGCGCGCGCGATACGAACGATAAGAGCGTCAACAATAATTTTGACATAACAATATCGTATAATGGTCAAATCACCGACTTAGTCCTTTTAGGATACCTATAACATAGTACGCGCGTAGTGATGATATAATATATATTATTATTATATTTTTATTGTATATTTTTCGAAACAATGATTTGGGTCAGAGGTTTTCAGACTTTTACGCGTACCACTCATGCGTGTATCGCGGATCAGTCATGTACCATTAACGACCGAAGGCACCTCTTTACACTCCATCACGTCGTCCGTAATTTAACATGTCGTGTTCAAATATCAGTGTTGTAATCGGTTGAACGCCGTCAGCCGTGGTCATTTTTTTAATATACCGTGCTACCAGGACAGTTACCATAAGGTTGATAAATATTCAATTTAATGGATATATTAAATATCAACGGGGCTTGCATTTCAAAAAAAAAAAAAAATCGTTTTACGTTATTTACAATGCAAAATATGTACCACAATTTTTGCATTTATCATTATTTAAAATTCTAAAACGTTTGAGGCGCTATTACACTGTTACGGTATTTCGTGTAAATCGTGGTGTGCCAGTTACCAGATACCAAAATATATCAAATAAATGAAAATGTTTAACTATACCACTATAACGGGTTATGTGGTTATTAATGACCAGTGGAATCGTTTTACTCGAACAATATTATTTAACCTGGTAAACAACAAGAAAATTCTGAACACGGACCATACGATTACACGGGATATCGAGAGAGTGTATAGCGCTATAGCGCCTTTAAAATATAAAAGGTTACACTGGTTATAACCTCTAACCCGGTACTAAATAAGCCTACAAAGATTTTTTTGATAAAATAAACAACACAAAAAATTATGGTAAATAGAACTATTCAAGATGTCAATACATTTATAATAATGATAGTAATTAATTTACAATTGAAAATATTTATATTCGTTAATTTTCCGTATACTATACCACCGCAGTGATTAAGGTACCGCAGATACGTTTTATTATAATTACAATATGATGTGGTTGGACAGCGATTATTGTTGTGTTAAGAGAGATCGCGACGAGTCCGGTAGGAGGGTAGGGGATGTAATCGAACGCCGCCGATTAGGCTTTGAGCACGTTTTATCATAAAATATTTGAGAACGATAAAGATGTGTTTGACAAATACGACGATGTTATACGGCTAGAAAGTTACAGAAAGTGATGGTGACTTGCCAGGTATTAATAATTATTATTATTTTCGTCGTCCGTTAGACTTTTTTCGTTTTTTTTTTTTGTTTTTGTCACCCCATCGCTTATTTTTACGGGGACTTGTATAGATATTTATAATTCACGTGATGTCCGATCGCGCTTAAACGAGTATAACCATCGAGTCAGCGTCACGCGTGCAATGCGATCAATTGTTGCCATAATAGTTATGCGACGGGAATATTGTTATTTTTTTTTTTTTTTTTTAATTTAAACAAACCCGCGGAAACAATGACCGTTGGGCGAAATTGACAAGACTAAATTGCATATCATTATCGACAGCAGTGTAGGTAATATACAACACGTATATTTCGATGCAATGATGATAGTATAATGGCAACTTAAACGGAAGTAGATAATGAACGATACGTTATGGAGAGAGTAATAATTATATCTTGTTGGAAAGAGGCAGTCCAAAATGGTGATGAATTCGATTGAGGTGTTGGAGGATATTGAGTTGAAGTCCTCGTTGAGTGATGCAGCGAGAGATTCCGGAAGCATAGAATTTTCCTTGCCCTCGGCATTCGATGGAAATATCTAAGAAATTATTATATTTTGCATGCCGTTGTACCACGTTATGATAATATTACAATAATATATGCCGGTTCTTCCATTTGACGCGATTCACTCATTATTTCAAAAACTATTAACGTCTATCAACGTTTTTTTGAACATAATTTTGAGTCGTTCGATTGCAACATTTTTCTAAAAAAAAATAATAATAATTTTTACTATTTTTCATCGTTATTATTTTTTATTAAATTGTATACTTTTTTAATGACGCCAATCTTGATTCCTTATTCCAAAACTAATTTTTTTTGGTATACTTCGATATATTATAAGAATCGAATTTCAGACGAGTAGTTTATGTTATAACTAGGTTATTGCGCACATATTATAGGAAATATACATGCACGTATGCACTTAAAATAACCAAAACATTATGAAACTGATTTTTTTTTAATAACAATTAAAAAATTTGATTTATTAAATTTTAAATGGAGACAATTTTTGATTGATAAATATTTTTTTAATTTGTTGACAACAACTCTACAAACATTATATTACTTTGCAATGTGGTCGATTTCATTTCCTCATTTTTCCTTTTTTACTTTCGAACTGATTTATGATAATCGATAGTAATAATTTAAAAATAATCAGAGCTTCACGCAGGAATAATTAGGTATTTCCCTAGTTGCCATGTCCGGAGGCGATGACGCGATGACTCGTTCTCTAATAAAGGTAAATTGACCGACCCATGACAGTATAAAAAAAAAAAAAAAAATTATGTTAACCTTAAAAATAAATTTAATTAACATAAAACGTATAAATGTGTAAACATGTTATAAAAAACAATTAAATTGCAATTAAATATTTTTATTTAAGATTATACCGCCAATTATTATTTGTTATACGACACAATTATTTTTCTACTATGACGATTGTTACAATGAAAAAATAATGCTATATAGACGGTATAATATTGATATATCAAATATGTAAATATCATATTTTCAACAATATTATTTATTTATATTTTAACGGGTACTATCCTTTTATAATTAAGATGTTACAATTTTCTACATTTTAATTTAATAATATTATAACATTTACGATGTTTTGAAAAAATACAGACAGCTAAAAAATACTTTAAGGAAATACAAAAAGTGTGTCGGCATTGGCATTTGACATAAGACGCCTTATTGGTTCGTTGGATAAATTGTTGGTGGTGCAGGTTGGAATTAAGAATGAAGCAAATGATTTGGTGTGTGTTTGAGAAACTTGAAAGTTCAATAAAGATAAAAGGTACGCAGAGGTAACTTCACCACTTGATAAGCTATAAATGAATTTAAGTTCTAATGCATCTTTGCAGTCAGCTAGCGAATCGAAGTTAAGGAGATCTGCAATTGGTGCATGTGGAACACTTAATAAAAAAAAACCCCGCGAATCAAAAAATCTAATTTGGGCACTTCCTGCTAAGTAAGCGTCATAAGTAGTGGGTATGCGGATCCAAACAATAGAGCCATGTACTCAAGAATCGGACAAACCTACTCGCATTAGAGTATTTTCGTAGACTTTTTTAAGTCCTACATTAGAAGCTGTCCTCATTTATAATATTTTGTATATAAACTGTGCTATTATTTTAATTTCAAGCTAAAAATTCTATGAGTCTTGTCCACCCTCCCCTTAAAAAAAAAAAGAAAAAAAAATGGGTATTATACAATTAATTACGTATACTATACAATGGTACTATGTTGAAACAACTCTGATATGCTGATGGCTTTTCTTATAAACATTAAACTACACAGGGCTATAATATACAAGGCTGGACAAGTTAACTATTTTCTTTTAATTCGTTAAGTTGAAAGTAGAAAGTTACTTTTCTTTTTTATTTAATTCTTTAAAAGCTAAAAGTTTATTTGAAAAAAGTAACTTAACTTAGTTAAAGATAAGATACTTATTTTTTTTTTATCTAAAATTAATTATCATAACTTTTTATTAAAGCATAAAAAATAACATAACATAATGGAGGTCTTACTATTTTTTTTAAAAATGTATGTAATTGCATTAATTACAGTAGGTACTTACATACTTGAATTAATTATAAAATTCAACAAAACCCCTATGATTATTCTTTTAGTTCTATAGAATTTCTATTTAATAATAATAATTATAACAACTTAATATTATATAGTTTACATTATATATATATATATATTAAACCTTTTCGTTATTTACTTGTAACTAAGTACTTATTACGTTATTTTAATACCTATTGAAATCTCAAATACAGAAATAATGTAAAACACTCATGACTGTTTACAATTTAGAATATATATATATATATCAAAATATAATTTTAAATCTATGAAATTAATATTAGGAAAGATAAATAAATTAACTAGATAAGTTAAAAATTATTTAAATAAACTCGTTATGTTAGAAGTTACTTATGAAAATAAATGTAACTTGTTAAGTAATTTAGTTAAAAGTAACTTTAATTTTTTAACTCGTTAATGCTCAGCGTTGATAATATATATTTTGTATTCAAATATTATTTGAATTTTAAGTACACGCTCGAAGGCTGATGTATGCACAACAAAAAAAAACGCTTATTGACGACCGTCGATCAATCATTTGCCAAATAGTTTAAAGGAAAACTTGTATGACGATAAAAGTAACATCGAGTATAATAGAATTTTATCGGTTTCGTAAGAAAAAAATACTTCAGTTTGAAAAATGTGGTCCCAAATAAAATATTATTAAGTGCCGACTTTGAGTATGGTCAGGCGAGGTAAGTGTGACGACGTGTAAACGCAAGTTCATATTATATAATGCATCACTTTCCTTTTTCTAACGTTTCGCTGTTTATTACCTTTTTTAAAGATCAGATATCTGGCTATAACTTATAAAAAAAAAACAAAATCAAAGTTTGTTGTTGAAATAATTTAAATATGCACTAATAATAGAATCGTTTAAAAAAAAAATTTGAATACATCATTCTAGACACTATTCAAAGGAAAAATGCAAATTGAATCATTTCAATTATTACTTTCATGAATAATAATTTAAAAGGCAAGTAAATAATAAAAATGGAAAAATCGATTTTAAGTTTCAATTAGCATTTCATTTTTAAATAAAAAATAAATAATTTGTTTAAATTTAAAAGTTTGTTTTGCGACGTTATAATAAATAAATATAACATTGATGATAGAAATATAATTAGATTGTTGTAATATTATTTTTAGTATCACTCCTCTCTGTTAAGTGATTTTAGTTTAAATATGTTTTGTAAACGAAACAATTAAGTTATGATGTTATTCCTAATCGATTAGATTTCAGTCTCTCGTGTCATCATAACTTATTGTTAGAAAGAAAATTATTAATTAAAAAAAAATACAGTAAAACTGATGAAATACATGAAGACATAATGATATAATCTATTAAAGTACAATTAACATAATGAACCGTTTAAAGTCTTTAACTTTCTACCAATTGTATATTGTAATATACTTATTCGTTGTTTCGACATCAATATTCAGCTAAGCATCCAATAATCTCGAAACCATCGCAAAACTTTTAGATGTTGCAACAATAAACGGTTATACGCAGTTATCACTATTTACCACTAATGCTCAGCTGCAGAACAGGAAACTGTTATCGAAATAAACTGAGCCTATGTGTATTTTTTTAAATTTTTATATTTCTGCAAGAAAAACTTATGAATAAAACTAAATATATGCGTATAGAACATCTCATCAATCACTTTTTAACGCGTCGGCAAAGCACGTTGTGATAGGTATTAAAACTTTGGAGAAGGCGTAACGATGGGTCGTTGTCGTGTACCACATATTATAATATGCGTACAATTCATAAAACATTATTTTAATACAAAGTATTCCGGTGGCACGAAGAAAAACAAGTTAAGAAGTAACGAACTATTAAAATGAAAATTACTAATTTTTTTTTTTTATTTTTATTTTTCGCTTATAAAATAATTATGCACTTATTTATATTTTTATCGAAAATCTTATCGAAACACATCATTTGATAACACGGTGGTTAATAAATAGCAATTGATTACCGTAAACTTTTCGATTTTCCCGCGGATCATTCCTAAGGATTCCCAGAAATCATTTCCCGGGGAGTTTCCTCCGAGTAACATTCCCGAGAATCGCTCTACACTAAGTATAATATAATGTATTATGTAATTTCAACGTATGTATTAAACAGACGAGTATAGTGTGTATGCTGTACACTTCCATTGTGCAAATGTTTACTCCGCAGAGGTATATATACTTACTATATATATAATTCAACGTGAAATCTGCTCTCAAATAAAAGTAACAAACACACGATTTTCGGTCGGAATGAAAAGCTAAGCGGTTTATTCGCATATACGATGATTTGAGAATGATACGGCATTATGTAACACACATACACACACATACACACACACACACACACACACACACACACACACACACACACACACGCGCGCGCGCGTATAATATACAAAGCAATTCAATTAAACATGCTTATCCTATTTTATTTATTCAATAATGCAGTTATTCAAAATCTGATTTTTGGAATTATAATAATATATACTTAAAAATACCGTATTTTTAAAATTATTTTCTTTAAAAATAAAACTTTTTTTTTAAATGTAACACTTATTTCCACAGCATACTCAGCAGCATGTATACGCAAGAATAAAGTTGCTAAAAAAAAAAATCGTCTAGAAAATATTGGAAAGCATCCATAATAGCGAATGGAATTCCAAGCGAATTCATAAAAGTCTATAAACTGTGTACAAATATTAGTAAAACGATGAAATGTGATATTTCGCTAAAATAATTAAAATTATAATTTATTTGCAAATTATATAATAATACGGCGGTTTTGATTACACTTCGGAGCTATACGAGTACTCGTCAATCTCATCAGAACAACGTGAATAAAATAACGAGAAAATCGATAAAATAATACGGTATTTTAAATCTATAGTAATTATTATGCATTACACTATTCATTCGGTTTTTGTATATTATAATTATCGCGCTGAGCGCAGAAACGCCTAAATGGGGTAAACCGCGTGTATTCAGTAAAAAGTCTACTGAGATTTTTATTACAAAAAGACAAAAGAGTTTATAGTCTGTAGTCGATGATTCGATTAAAAATCGTTTTTATGACTTTTGTTATTATACTATTGCATTGTGCGCTGAATTAAAATACATACCTATATAACAGACGTACGTTCGTGTATTTTGTCCTAGTCTTTGTGTTATTATTATTATTATTTAGTCTTGTAAAGCATTCGAATACAATTATTTACTTTGAATACATTCGAGATAAAGTGGGTATTCAAATTTGTATTCTAAGAATGTTTTTTTTTTTATTTTTTATTTCTGTATTCACGTGAAAACTACTCGGTTTTTATATTTAAGTTCAAAAAACTTCAATATTTAAACGTCGCTTTTAAAATATAAATTAATTAATTTTTAATCATTAATCATACTTGTTTATACTGTGCAATACTCAAAAAGTGTTCTTTTATAACATACTATCCATAACAACTATGCAAAATAAATGTTGCTTGCATAACGTATTATTACATAAATTAGAAGTTTCACGAAGCATGCATAATATGAATGAGATGGATAGGAAATTAAATTCTAGAAGACGCGTCTCTTCTAGTTTCTTATATTATGCACTAACAACTCGATTTAGTATATTGCTGAGTTCTAAATAAAATAATACGTAGGTAGGCACATTTAGTTTAAATATTATATTTTGTTAATTCAACTGTGACTTTGACGTGTTAACATCTGCAAAAACTACGATTATTAGCAACGTTTATATTATTTTATATTATTATAACACAAATTTTGAATGCTCAAAACTGTGGCGCGTGGTCGACCACTCACAAAATAACCAGATGAGACACTTTTTGAGTTTAACACTTGGATAATAAATAAATGGATAAGCCTCCAAGTTATAAGAATTTGAGGCAACAATCATTTTTTTACTCTACGACCAAGCATTTTCTTTTCCAATGAATAATGTCGGCATACACAACACTTTAGAACAACTTTTAAGACAATATAATTAATATTAACTCATATTTATTTGAAATGTTTGTATAATTACCTAAGTATAGAATAATATTATTATCGTAGCATATACAAAGTTGATTTTTTTATATTATTATAAATTATTTTGGATGTTTTTATTACGCGATAATGTGCTGAGAGAGTCTCAATTGACTTTTTTTAAACATCCTCTTGGAGACCGAAGTCTCAAATGTATTTAATATAGTCATGACTTCATTATTTATTTATCGTTTATGGTTTGGGTTCTTATGGGTGGGAGATGAGAATATTAGCTTCACTTCTCCGCAAATCAGTGTTGCTGGTATAAAGATAATTCCCATTATTCTATTTTTCTAGCGCGAGACTGTTTTTCTGAACAGATGCAACTAACTAGCAACTTGCCTCATGAAGTCACTACTTTACTTGCTCAGTTGCTCCTAAGTTATAAATTCTTTATGTAAAGGCAAGTTAAGTTAATGTTCACACAAGAAAAGACAACTTGACGTCTTGACTTGCTTATTTCCTTGCATCGCGTGCACCCAGCTCTAGTCTCTTGGTTCTTGGCGTTCGTGTTCGAATGTCTGTACATCAGTGAGTGTTTTGCCTGTGATTTTTTTTTAATTTATATTTTAAACTGATAACGCTATTGAAAATTTATATAGAAACTTAATTTTTAACAAGTCTAAATGTGTGAAATAAGGTTAATGGAAACTTGGTTCCTTAATTTTTAAAGAAAGAAACACGCCGAGCAACATTTACTTCCACCCGAATATATTTTAAAATGTTTAATATAATCATTAATATCACGGTTGACTTGATTTAATTGATTAATTTATACAATAACTTAACTTGGTTAATTTCACATGAATGCAGAACTCAAAACGATGATTTGTAAACATTGTAAAGGTATAAACAAATATACTTTTACAAACATGATTCTAACAATGTCAATGTAACCAGATAGAGAGAATCTTATGCTTTTTTTTTACAGAAACACCAGTTTGATTGAAAATTTAACAGATTTTTGATTTTTAGCGAGCGTTTCTTCTGGTTCTTTTGTGGTCAATTCACAAAGGCCGGTCCTTAGAATTTGCGAAGTATAAGGCTAAAATAATTTTTAAAACCAATTTTCCTATTTTTTTTTCGTACGTGAGGCTCTACTAAATCTAAGCATAAAACGTGAGGCTTAAGCCCTGGGCCTACATAATATAATCATTATATGTTAGTCGTCTAACGTGTGGGTCTAATGTATCGTCGGAGTCGTACGTGATATTCATGTCAACTTACGTGAAACTGCCACTACAATGTTAACACACCAATCCAAAACATATTCCGGCAAGCTATTCTCGGATTTGTTGAACATTACTAGATATCTGTAGAAAGCTATTTTAAAAGTTATTAAACTTTTATGTCTGTAGTGGCAATATTACACGGCCTGCAGCACTAAATACATATGCAAAACAAATAAACTCCTCAAGAAGATGTCAGCGCACTATTTGTTTTCTCTCTCTCTCTCTGAGCCTCGCACAGCATACCATATTTACATTCAGCAGACCAGACCCTATGATGCTACTCATAGTATTCAAGTGAACTCGCCTATTACCAAACTTTAAGTTAAGAACATTATCATCTGCGTTTGCTTTTTCATGATTTTTCGTTTTTATATATGTTATTAGCGTAAAAATTGTTACAGTTTAAAAATGCTTATAAATTGGATACAAAAAAAAAAATATCGTAAAAAAGCCATAGTAGGGATACGAGGAATGTTTCTTAACTCAATGTTTAATAATAGACGAATTCACTCTAATTTTAAACTCGTTAATTTATTATGTTGCGGTGTGTGGATCAGAGAGAGAAGACTAAAGTATGCCGATATCCTTTTAAAACTAGTTTGGTAATATTCATATTATAAAACATTGTTAAACATTAATAATTGTCGGAAGCTATTTTAAAAGGCGTTAAGCTTTTACGTTTGACCGGAAGAGGATATTGTGACGACGGTCGACGGTGAACAGACTTCATCAGGCGGTATAGGCGTACTTCAGTATTGTTTTCGATCAGTGACCAAGTACGATCGGTGAGAAGGATGTTTGCGTTGTTTATGGCAGTTGGTCGGCTGCACGATGAATATTTTATGCGTAGAGGATGAGCCACTTTGGCAGACCATAACGAGGTCGGTTAACACAGCTGAATGTTCACCGATTTTTGTGTATGCCAACTCGACGAATAATATTGTGGTCGTAAACAATTATAATTACGATAAGCATATAATTTTATGTTTATTCTAACCAAGAGTCGACGGCCGGAAACCTACAACACTACGAGATTGCACCATATAGAAATGGTTAGGGGCGAGATATCGATGCACTTTGTTACGCGATGCTCGAACGTTTCATGTATTTTTAAATCAGAATAAGAAGTTTTTTATTTTGCACTTTTTGACAATTTTAATTTTGAGGTATTTTTTTGGAGCATTTTAGGGTTTAAGGACATTTAACATTAAAACTAGGTTTATTTAAAACTTTATTGTAAGAATCGTGTTTGAAAAAGTAACATGTTTTTAATGTGCTAACAATGATTTTACTCAATCAAATATTATTAATTGTAATTTTTCTAACGAACCCGTATGACGTTATAAATCAAGACTACGAGTAGTGACGGAAAATGAAATGAGAATAATTCTATTTTTCAGACAAAAAGTCCACACAGAAGACTTGAAATTGTGCAGTCCTGGAAAACTTTTTTTTTAACTCAAATAAAAAATGTTTTTTGTTTTAAAACTTGTTTGAAATAAACACATTTAACGCATTAAATTGTTTGGGGGTTTTCGGGGAATTTCGTTCTCACCTCTAATAATAATATAAATTCGACGTCATTAACATATTTTAAGCTTTCCATGACCGCATAATGTACATGGTTTGAATACATTTTGACATTAGAGATGTTTTGTAGCATACGTGTTTTAATCGGATAAGATGTCAGCAGGATGTTACTTGAAATAATATGTAACAAAAGAAAATAAATATCGAACAGTAAAATCATGTGAAACCGCAACTGAACATCAACCAGAATATCATCGATAAAGACGTATATCGCGTGTTATATAGAAATTAATTCCACACACGATTCGCCGAAAATGGTACCTGATGGGTAGTAAAATTCTGTGTGGTTTGTGACACGCGCGTGAGCTGTAAAATAATGCATAATATTATGATGATGATGTCGGTTCGAAAATGATTTGTGAAGAAATGTCGAATAAAATAATACATAAGAACTATTATAATACAACTGTTAAACGGCGAATTTCCCGACGAAGACGTCTCGAGTAATTTCAAGCCCGCCCCACCTGTTAACCATCTTTGTCCCATCTATTTCTCGCAGTGAAATTCTGCCACTTCGTGATTTGTTTATTCTAGATATTTAATGTTTCCGATTTGAAGAAATCATATTACACAAGGGTAGTGTTAGGACTAATAACTTATCCAGATAATTATTTATTTACCTTTCATTTTATCTAGATAAACTCACAAGATACATTTTTCAGATTAGTTCGAAAATTTCTGAATTTAATTCTTTTTGCCTCAGGCGCATCTTGTAACATAACACAGTTAATAAAATATTAAACCCGTAATAAATATTATTTCTTATAATATTTTTGCCTTGATTATTCCTAATTTTATAGTTTTTTTAAATTAATGTTTATTGAGAAACAATATATTATAATAAATTCAGACGAAAATAACAGTATTAGACAGGCACAATGTACATTGAGGTTAATTTTTTTGTAATCATTAAATTAAAATTTTTTTTAAATACTTAATTAATAATTATCTGTAATTTATCTTGGTAAAATATTTTTATCTCTTATCTGTGTCTTAGATGAAATATAGTGTGAATATATTTATTTTTATCCAAATGATTTTTCAAGAATTTAAAAGGCAAACGGCTTGTTTTCCGAGGTTTCAGTCATCTTTTCGTACAAACGCGAATACCGTGAAAACGGTTTTGAAAGAAATATAATTTTGGGGGTAACGGCGATCTAACAGCTTTGTAATAACAATTTATAATTTAATATACCCAATAAAATAGGTATACCTCTATTTTTCTCATTCAATGTTGCTTATCATTTGAAACGTAATGTGATGTATTTAATTGAATTTGATCAACAGCATCGGTGTTAGAATCTTTGTTTTCGTAATTTATTTTAATCGATATCATACTGCTTTGGTAATTTTCTATAAATACTGCATTAGGGAGCTAACGGCTGTCAGTTTGTTATTCCGTGGTTGCAATGATCCCTTCGTACAAATACGAAGACCGAGCCTAACGGGGTTTGAATCAAAATAATTGTGTGGGCAATGTTGATCAAACAGCTTTTGTAATTTTAATTTATACTATGAACGTAATAAAGTAGGCAGGTATTTATTTTATATTTCTCATTCGGTGTAGGAACAGTTTACTGCTGAAGCTTTTATATCTATCATTTGAAATATGATATATATTTATATATTCTATTTTAATCAACCGCAATAGTATTTACATCATTTGTTTTCGTATTTTATTTTAATCAAGGTTATGTTGATTTAGTTCTTTTCTAAAAAATTGTTAGGTTAGGCGTAGGGCGACAGTAATAGTGATTTGTGATTATTTTACAGTCCAACTACACAACTGTTGTCATGAAAATTGTCGATTTTACAAAATCTGATGCACAAAATATTTTCTAATTGTAATAGATATCGATACTACTGAAAAGAGGAAGGGGGAGTTATCCAAAAGGTAAGTATCCCCTTGCCAAAAAAAAAAAAAAAAATAAAATGCACCAAAATTTAAACTTTTTACTCGCAGTGATATGTTAAATATTTTCCCAGTAAATAATATCATCTCAGCTATTCTTCGTATAAATTTTTCATAATGTGGCAATAAGTCTCTCCAAAACTTCTGTTTGGTAAAGTGCGCGTAATTTATGTGGAACCGAGCGGTAACCTTGGGGGGTGAACCTTCAGTTTCACTTTCGAATGACTTTTCTCACGGAAACGATTTCATTGCCGAAAAAATGCTGGCCATAGAAAAACATAATCTTTGGATATTCCTCATAAAAACTATGTAATTTCACGCCAACCACCTTTTATTCAAGCCTGTACTGATGATGACTGTAGTTATAAACAGTGTGAACCGCATACTATTGTACTCGTAAATGTCTAAAACTTACTTTCTATTGTTATCGATTTCGACTCGTAACGCAGAGTCGTATTGAAAACTGACATCGATGTCAACTAGTATTGGCTAGACATTCAATTATTTTATTACAATAATTGAGATGGCACAATACACTTTAATAATGCCGTCATTATTAATGGTGGACAATATTCAATATACACGCGAATAATTAATTATTATAACAGACATAAAATAATCATGTTCATATTCCGTTGTTCCGTATATTTTAATTATTTATCGAATGGTATTCTGAAGGAATAGTTTACGCTTTGAGCATCGAGTTCAAATTACAACCTAAGCAATTATTAGACACAGCGCACTGCCTCCGATACAGTGTCGTGTACATAATAAAATTGGTGCGAATATGTCGTGCTGTCTTAATTCCGTGATGTGCCCATGGTTATATATATATATAAAACTTAAGAGTAATCACTTCGATAGTTTAAGTCTCGAAAATATAAGAAATATATAACACGAGGATTAAGTTTTTAGTTTTTAACATAAAACTGTACGTTGGCATACAGAGTGATGATTCGCCTAGCATTCTCGACTTAATTTTTTTCTCTGCTAATAAATGTATTCAAAATTCTGATTTTTGATGTTTTAAAAAATGCTCTAAGACCATAACATTTTCAAATTCTTGAGATTTTTTATATTACTTATAAGAATTGTCCTGTGGAGATAAAAACGTCCGTTTACTCTAACAAGAACACTCCTTTTTACTATACATTTTTAAGTGCATTATTGTTTTGGGGAATGATGATGTACCTAATTTAAAATTCTAAGTTATTAAAATATATATACTAAGAATAATAGTCATTTAAAATTGTTAGATTTAATGTTGGATCTAGTATTTACTATACTTTAACCATTTTTACAAATAATTGATGTCAAAAGTTTATCGTTAATTAATTGCTATAATTTTAAAAGTACTATAGCATCAATGTCCTCTCAACACATTTTCGTAAATTTGATTTTTCGTACACAAAGTTAAATTACTCAAAAACTACTCGTTTGAATTTTGATTTTACTATGTCAACATTTTTCAGAAAAATGGTCCACTAAATAATTTACAGTATAAATGGGGAGTTCTTATTTAAAACACGTATGTTTGTATATCACAGAAAAGTCCTTGAGTAGTATAAACAATCTCAAGAATTTGAAAATAATGTGGTTTAAGGTAAATTTAAAATCCGAAAAATGAAATTTTGAATAACTGCATTATTGAAAAAAAATAGAGTATGCTTGGTAAATTGCTTTGTATATAATTTGACCTAGTCTCTAATTTTAGTTTCCAAATTTGCTAGTTATTATTTTTATTTGCAACTTAAAATTTCCCATCAACATTTTGTTTATTTCGTTCAACACTATCAAAGGTTTAATTAATTACAGTAAAATATTAAAGTTAAGGATATTATAATAATTAATAAGAACGATCTGTTGAATATTTTGATCTGATTTAATTGGCATATAGTTTAGTCGATTAGTTAATCATTTTTAATACGATTTTTAATGTTTAAGTTATTATTTTCTTTAATTATATTATATTATATCATGATTCCTGTTTTTCTAGTTAAATTGTGAAAATGTTTTTTTGAGAAATCCTATGTTATCAGAAAATGTAACAAAATATTACACCAATGCGTGCATATTATAATTACCTATTTTTTTAAAAAAAATAGTT
The DNA here is from genome assembly GCA_014851325.1 of Pentalonia nigronervosa. Lineage (NCBI taxonomy): Eukaryota > Metazoa > Arthropoda > Insecta > Hemiptera > Aphididae > Pentalonia > Pentalonia nigronervosa. The sequence goes on along the minus strand of JACXSJ010000522.1, from coordinate 6,764 downwards.
GTACAATAAAATTTTAATATTAACTGAAAGTTAAAAATGACAAAATTATTATTTTTTTAACTTCTAGAGTTCGGATTTTATAGCACTAAAGAGTACTAAAATATGTGCTATAATATGCCCTAAAAACATCAAAAATAGTAATAAAAAAAATTTTAATTAACATTTTATTTTATATTTTCATCAGTATTTAAAATATTACAATCTTATAAATGAATACATTAATAAATTAAATAAAACTAATAAAAATTTAACAAAAATAGATCATAATATTATTAATATTATATTATTTATTATGAATATAAAACCAAAATGTGGAAATGTGTCTTATAGATTCACATAAATGAATACTATTTTTATTCTATGTATATATAAATACCATTTTTCATTCAATATAAAATAAAATTTAGATATATCAAAAATACAAAATAAAGCATTATATTACGCATATTAGCAAAAAATTCCACCAAAACTTCAAAAATAGCACTAATATCTAAAACACTTTCAATATGCAAAAAGAAAAAGCAAAATAAAATTTCATATTTAAAATTGCTGATGCATAAAAAAAATGTATAGCTTATTCTACTATTTTCATCTGTATTCTAAATCAATTTGCAAATGCTATAAAATCTGTATTCTGAATTATAAGCTTTGTCTAATAACTAAATCAAATTGTGTTTACAACAAATAATAAAATTATTGACAACTTTGAACTTTACTCTTGTAGTTACATTATATTTTATACAGTCGTTATAGACAAATATGATATTATAATATTTTTAAGTTTATCTCTTTATACTTACTGGTATTTATAGTTTTATTGTATTGTCATTTTTTTCAACAAAACATACACAAGTGGAATACCGTGAATTCAGTCACACGACAGAGATGTACCCAAATTGCATATCTAAGACGCCGTGTAATTATAATAATTGTATAATATTATTATAAAGAATTTATTCAAATTCTGATATTTGGAATTTTTAGTCTATACTTAAAGTCCATAATATATTATTTTCAATTATTTAGACTTTATGTGCCATATCAAAGGAGTGGTAAAAACTTATTTCTTTTCCAATGAAAACCGTTATTTTTTCCTGTAAATTGTTAAACTGATGATTTTTTTGAAAATGTTGATGTAGGTATATAAATCGAAAATTGAACCAGTAGTTTTGAGTTATTTAACTATACTATATGTAAGTACTGAAGAAAACAGGTTCATGATATTTTTTTTATCGTCAATTATTAGTATGTACAGTTTTGTGAAGCCACGAATTTCAAATTATTTAATAATGATAAATTAATAATATATACTCGAATTGTAGATCTCATTGAATATAAGATTTATTCTTTTTGACTGATATTTTTTCAACATTCATACTTGTTTGGTAACACTACCAACTATAAATCGTTTATGAAAAAAATTCCTATATGATTTTTTTTTATAACATTTTCGTGTTTCCTGAAAACTACGCTTTTTTCACATTGGACGTTTGTTCCCGTGAACGACGTTATTTTAATCCCAACTGAGTTTGTATAAAGAGTCCAGTTGAATAAATTAACGTTAAAAAGTATTGTGAAAATTTAGGCACCAATGGATATTGTACATAAATAATATGTTTAAACACAAATTTGTAGTGATCACAGGATTTAATGTTTAACATTGTTTTCAAAAACAATCTTGTTTTTCAAAAATATAATAAAAAACGTCATTCGTTTTTGTAGAATTTTATTTTTTATTGTAAGTCGTCATATAATTGTATAACATTTCAACACACCTTCTTCGTCGTTTAAAACAAAGTGGCTGTCGATATTCATACCTATTCCTATCCAGTTAAGAAGTCGTTGGTTAGCTATGCCCACTACACTAACCCGTTTTAAGAACCGGATTGTTAGACCCATATAAATAAAATTTTCTAAATTATATTTTACAGGTTCTAGAAACGTATGTCCTGCGTTCATAAATTAACGCAATCGAAGTCGATTTAGCAACGTATACAAAGGTTTATTAAATGTTTGAAATAGTAATAATATTATACAGTAGAGTACACTATCACCACCTGAGTAACTCTGTTCTTGAGAATAGTTTATTGAAGATCACAGGAGTAGCGGACTACAAGTTGAAATAATTAATGTATTATGATTTAACAATAAGATAGGTTATTATACTTATGGTAAATCGAATTATAATGTAATTTTAAATAATCTATCAAAGAACGATCGTATTTACTCCGCGATTCAAACCAGACTACTGGCTATATCAATAATACATTCGCTCATACTCAACGATTCTGTGTTCTGTTAATCTAAGCAAATCCACTGAACTCTGAGTACGACATAAATGACGAGTCAGTAATCTGTAAATCATTACAGTATCATAAATGATTAACATAGAAAATGGTGGATAATTAACTAGTAGCTAATTATGCACCATTTTCAACTTGTTGAGACGTTGTGTTTGCCCTGAATGTGTACGATTTTGCTATACGATGCAACAACCGTGCAAATACATAAATATTTATAATATCAAGACAAAACATATTTAAATAATTATAATTTTAACAAACATATCGTGTTGTTTTAAATCCGAGTTTATACAGCACGATTCGAGCAGATTATTTTAGAAAATGTTTAAACAAGTAGAATAATTTATTGCAGAATTATACCATCATAATACCTGCACTCGATCAAAACTTTGTAACCGATTTTTACACGGTGTTTATTAAAACGCCGGAGTACGTTTATTGTGTTTACAAAACGGGTTTTTACTTAATCACTTAATTTTTCGAAATACGTACGTTTTAAATTCATATTTAAAAGTCTAGTCCCGAGGTTAGCGCATTGGATTTGTCCGGGCACCTATTCGTGTGTATTTAGTAACGGGTATTATAATTATAACTGTTGTACCTTAATGAATAATGGACACTCGTTAATTATTATTGTGTCTCGGCAGTTCCTGTTTTTAATGTTTCTTACGCTGTTGTTGAACGAACAACGGTGACCTGAGTAAAACGTGAAATTGATACTTTATGTGTGTGTGTGTGTATGTGTGTGTAATACCTGCACTCTATATGCCTATACCCAAACGTCCGAAACACGAAACATAATTTAATAATATCGCGTTTCACTATCGACGTCGGTCGAACGAAGAATCGACTGTCGGAAGAACAGATAATAATAATAATAATAAAACATTCTACTTATTATTATTACAATAATTATAATAGGTAACTGTTGCTGGTGGAGTGACAAAAACAGTATACATATGTAGGCGTGTGTTAATTATAACACCTATTATATTTATATAATATTATTGTGAACATCGAGTAGTGTTTGGTATTTGGACTGTCACAACGTCGTGACACCATGTCAATTACCATTGTCGTACATTATCTTCGGTTCGATTACCTATTATGTTATATAAACCGTCATCACACGTTCGGATTTTGAAGTTATGTAATGTTGTAAGTGTACATATATCATATTTTGGTCCGCGGTTTAGCCAAATGTAAACGTCGACAGTACCGTTATTTATGTATGACCAACCGACAACCACCGGTGTTAAAATATGTTTGGTCTGTGTCCGTAAAATGGACGATTTATCAGTAACAATTATTATTAATGAAGCAACGTTTGTCGGTACATTTGTTAAAAACTAACATTTATGTGTAAGTAGATTTCATACGATACACTCATCAATTTAAAAACAATTAACGTTTTTAAAAATGTTTTTTTTTTTAACTTTAACTAGTTAAAAAATGACATTTTTCTGTAAAATTGTAGTATGTTACACTATTTTTTTTTTTTTATCCAAAGTATCATATTTTTTAGAATTTTGGACACTGTGACGGGAGTGAAGTGGAACTTAACCACAATAAATGTGAGACCACTTCTCCGCTGATTTAAATTTAAAAAAATATTTACTTACAACTAATAAACTAACCGTCCGATGTTTGATTTTTATAGATCGAAATTCTCCGGTTAATGTTCTGCTTCAGAATATCAAATTAAAAATGCATGTTGTTATTTCAATGAGCAGAAAACTTTAAAAAAATAACTATAGAAAATATATATATATATATTTTAGTGTTGTCTATTGTAATGGCTTAAAATTATGTAAAAGAAAAATCTTCAAAAACACTAGTATTTTACTATTTTCTGAAATAATGAGTACCCTACGTTAAGTAGATAAACCCGTTTATCGAATATCTGTATTAAATAAACTAATATAACATATTATAAAACAATTATAATAAACTTAAAATAACAAAATATAATAAATGATTTGTAACGTCTAAGTATTTTAAAAATAGCATACATAATATGCATACACCCAAATAATATACGATATTATACCAAATGATACAAACATGTGACACTTATTATTATTTCAGAAAGCATTAACGTTTTTGAAAATATTTTTATTATATGGTTTCATGTCGATACAAAACAATGTGTTTTCTTTGTAAAAAAAATTATATTTTTAATAATTTTGAAGTTTTTTTATTTTTTTGAATGACAACATATGGTTTTAATTTCGTATTCCATAGTAGAATATTTTTCTGAGCATTTTGATACATAAAAATCAAATTTTGAAACGAGTAGTTTATGAGTTATAAGTGTTTAAAGTTCAGGCAAGCGGAGTTTAGTGAACCAACAGTTTGCTAGATTCCCGCGTACCACTCCACTCAGTTCATTTAAAATTTAGATAGGTATTTCTAACTCATAATAGTCCAAAAATCGATTCTTATGTATCGAAATACACAAAAAAATATTCTGCTTAAAAATATGAAATTAAATCTATATGTTATCACGAACGGAAAAAATTATAAGATTGAAAAAAAAGGGAAGGGATATAAAACTATATGCAATAAAAATATTTTAAAAAACGATAATACTTTTTGAAATAACGAGTGTCTTACGTTCAAAGGATCGTCTGGTATATTCGCTATATAATATCATGTCACAAACTACACTACTATTAGAATTTTTGTGCTGACCACGTCACGTCCGAACATTATTCAGTGATTTTTATCGTTACAGACATTTCTTGTGCCCGCATACTTATAAAAGGGTACAACTCGTTTGCGCACATTTACCTTTTTACCCTTTTTCGTTTGAGCACAACAGCACACTTCTCTTCTCACTTAATATAGGCTTAGGACTATCTGCTTTGTACAGGCGTGATTAAAAATGTACATAACGTGTGTGTGTGTGTGTGTGTGTGTATGTGTGTGTGTGTGTGTTTGTTCTGAATATATATATATATATATACTATTAATAAGAAGTAATGGTAGTTTATTAGTTCTGATATTATATACTGCTAAATAAATTAATAATATTTACTATACAAATTTTGAATGGTAACATTTAAGTCTGATTTTTTTCATGTAAGTTAAACGATCAATAATTTTATTTTTATATTCATTCCAAATATTTTCTAGTTGTATCTTCTTATTAATTGTCTCTTTTCTTTTGAAGTTTATGATTTCATTGTTTATCGAATTAATGTTTAAGTCAGTTTCACTTTGAATTTCATTAATGATGTCGATTACTTGATGTATGCGTGGAAGAACAGTGTAAACTGACTGTTGTAATGTTTGTGATAACTTTCTGCACCATTAGTATTCTTAGGATTATTAATAGGTTCACAAGTCCATAATGTTGGAGGAAAATTACTATCCGATGTTATGTAATTTTCCATATATAATCGGAAAATAAAAAAGTAGTATTAGATTTAATACTTGATGCTATCGACATAAGATCACAAATTCCACCAGAAACTTTTTCAGAGGTAAATAACTTAATCCAAAAAAACATTTCATCCATTTGCATTATCAGAGTAATTTTTTAAGTATTCGCTCGATAATATTTTGTGTTATTGAATATGTCTAAACCAATTTTGTTCTATATAAAAGTTACAAAATGCAATTTTGCAGTCAGGAAAAATTTGCAATACTGCATTAGGCACAGCAAAGCCAAAATGAAAATTGTTTAAATTTATTATATTACCAGTAATTTGAATACATATATTTTGTAACATTTCCATATATTGATGTAAACATCAGTATGTTTGCTACTTAAAAAACAAAACGGCACAGAAACATAAAAATTGTCCTATATACGTGAATAGTATTAAGTTGAATAAAATATTTCGGAGCAAATGAAAATGTCTTATCCTCAAAAACGTGTTTTGCACTTGTAGTAATTACAATTTTTTTTTTTTTTTTAATTGTAAATATAAATATGTTTTCATCATCATTAACAAAACAAAATTTTTTACCTTTGTTAGTAAAATTTTGCTGAACATCAATTAATTATATTTTAACATCTTCTATAGATTTCGGTATGTTTAGAAAGGATTTTTTTAGTTTTTTGTATATGGATCTTCGAAATTATTTTATATCGCTGTATTAAAAATATTTAGAGATAACAGTGTTTTGCAGTTCCCGGCGTATTAGTTTATTTGGTTTAATGTGTAAATCCTCTTTCTTTACGTTTTAAATTAATTATTACGACTTTTCGATTAATTGTTCCGTTGTCGTACTCGTCATGGGTATGCGTGTTTGTCATTTTTAAAATTTTATTTGATTCATTGACTACAGCACTCAGGGAACATTTTTTATTTGTACATCTAAAATGTGTATCACCAGATTTTAAAGTTCGAAATTCTCTAAATTTATAACTATTTATATTTATACACTTTTTACCTCGACGCGTTTCAAAAACATCACTAATTTTGATATCCATAGTCATTAGTCATTAGT
>JACXSJ010000521.1:234558-247614 GCA_014851325.1 Pentalonia nigronervosa | reverse complement strand
CAGTCACATTGGCATACTTGGCAACGAAGTGGCCGACCGGCTAGCCAAATCCACTGCCATCACAATACTACCGTCTCCAGCTCTATTACCTTGGACTGACTTTTCCCCCCTTTTACGCCGTCACATCCTCAGTCTTTGGTCTACCCAATGGAATAAATTACCTGTTGGTTTCGCTTCCAAATACAAAAATACTGCTCCTATATTCTCTAACAACAAAACTTGGTTCAACAACCTGAACCTACCAAGATCAACAACTGTACGTTTCAACCGTCTCCGCGTGGGTCACTCTTACCAGACCACGCCTATAAACTTGGTCTAAATGACTCTCCCATGTACACTCTGCATACCACTGAAAATGTCTGCGACCTCCAGCATTTACTTTTTCACTGTCCGTCACTCTGCTCCGAACGCCTAAACCTACTCGAATTATTTAGCGATCTTAATATCTCTCCAAACCTTTTTTCCATCCTCAACTCTAACTCGGAAATCGTCATTAATCAAATTATCAAGCTTATTTTGGACGCTGGATTTGCCATATAATTATCTGCTTTTTATTTTGTTTATTATCTCTTCTTGTACTTCATGTAATTAGTTCAATAATTTTTTTTTTTTTTTTTTTTGCTGTTTTTAAATGTTATATGTATCTTATGTTATATGTTTCTTATTTAGATGTATATATAAGTTGTAAACCCTTAAGATAGTAATTGTTGAGCTAAAATGGTTTTCATACCAGCAGCTAATAAAAAAAAAAAAATAAAAAAAAAAGTGTATGTGAGTCTAATCTGTAATCGTTTTCGGTCAATTTTTCTTAAAAACCATTCACGATTCACTGTCGATACCAAATAAACAAATTATATGGATCATGTAAACTAGTAAAGTATGCAATATCAATGACTTTTCTACCATTCAAAAAGTACCTATAATTAAAAAAAAAATCTTGTAAGCTATAGACACATCTATAATTTCAAATACTTGTAGGTCAATTGCAAAAAAAAATATAATAGAATAAGTATTAAGTTTCTGTGATTTTAGAGCAAAGAGAAGATTGTATTGATTTTACAATGTCGTGTGTTTTCTTTTGTGTCTTTACTTTTGGAGTTCGAAGGATAAAAACGCATAAAGAAAAACAAAAAAAGAAAGGTTGGCGAGTGGGGGGCACTGCTTGCTGATCAGTAGGTGTCCAGTGGGTCACTGTAGTGTATAAGTTAAATTTGAATTCAAAATATAAAATCATTATATACGAAAAACGATTCTGAGTAAACACAGTCTATCAGCCTACAAAACTAAGTATATTTTATGATATTTTTGCTATTAAAAAAATTTATTTTATTATTAATAGTAAGTTATTATTAAATAGTAAATTAGTATTTTACATAGGAAGTTTATATTTTTTCAAAATAAAGTATAAATATATAAATTATACTTGACTTAGTTGTAAATAGCGACGAAATGAAAAATGTTAGAATCTACTTTCGAGCAAATCTAGAAAAGAGTATTACAAACCAAATTCAGTTTTCAAAATTAAAATCGAGCAACTGGAAGTATATTTAATTTTTTTTCACTTATTGGTCTAAATGCATAAAAAAAATTGGTTTTCCAGCCCCCTTAACAAAAACTTTTTATAAAATTATAGATTCTCAAATAATCCAGAAAGATTATTGAAATGGAAAGACATTTTAAAACATTTTTTTTTCAGAAAATTTACAATCTGTATTAATAAAAACACAATAAGTAAATGTAATAATATGTACAATAAACAATATAATATAATGACAGAATGACAGGATAAGGGAGGCCGTCCAATGATACAACCCTTCAGATTTAAATTAAACATAATTTATTGATTTTTTTTTTTTTTTATTATTGAATCATAGAAGATCATGATACCAGCGTCTTCTAAGGCAGCGAGGGGGATTGTCAGGAAATGTACGTGTTAATAGGTGGGAGATAAGAGGATTTTGGTGTAGATGTAATTTTTTGTGAAATTTGGTGTAGTTTAACTGCTGCCAGGTCAATACGATATAATTTTTTCTAAACTAAAATATATGTTAAAAAACGTAAATGATGTTTCTGTAACTACGGATATGTGGACATCAGATTCCACAAAGTCTTATTTGACGGTTACTTATCATTTTATATACGATGATTATTTATACTCTCCAGTTATTTCTACCAAAGAAGTACATGGTAGTCATACAGGTGAAAATATTGCATCCGTCCTTTCGATTATTTTTAATCAATGGGATATAAGTAATAAAATAGTAACTGTAGTTTCGGACAGTGGATCAAATATAAAAAATACAATTAATGAGCATTTTAAATAATATCATCACCCCTGTGTAGCCCATACCCTTAATTTAAGTGTTAATGAAGCTATTAATAAAAATACAGAATTTCTCTAAGTACTAAAAACATGTCGGGCTATAATAGGGCATTTCAAACATGGTAGTTTTGTGACAGATAAACTACAAGAATTTCAAAAACAGATGGGCCTCCCTTAATTAAAAGTTAAACAGGATGTTAATACTCGGTGGAATTCAAGTTTAATTATGATTGAGAGAATCATTAAAATTAAAGATCCATTATCTGCTGCAATATCATCGCTTCGACGAGCTCCAAATAGTTTAACTGCAATAGAGTGGGATATTATAGCAGATTGTGTTAAAATATTGAAACCTTTTGAAAGTATGACATCAGAATTGTCCGGAGAAAAGTACCCGACATTATCATTAGTAATACCACAAATATGAGGTCTTCAGTTCATGGTAAAAAATATATAACTTGAGACTGATGCTGGAATATTATTACAAAATTCATTATTAGATATAGTCGCGAGGCGTTTAGGAATCTTAGAGAAAAATAAAATAGTAGCTAAATCAACTTTTTTAGATCCGAGATTTAAAAAAACTGTATTTGGATTAGCTGATAATGCTAAAAACACTCAAAAATGGATAATTGAAGAGCTTACTTCGATTATTTGTCTTAACAATGAAGATTATAATAATATAACAGAAACATCAGCACCAGCAACTTTAACTGAGTCTTCTAATTCTTTATGGGAACATTTCGACACAGTTATCTGAAGTCAGAAGTGTTATTAACCCAGAAGTAAATGCAACATTAATTGTTCGTCAATATATCGAAATATCGCATTTGCAGCGTGGAAAAAATTGCCTAGATTTTTTGGAAACAACATAAGCACACATTTCCTGAATTGTACAAGTTGCAGTTAAAATATTTATGTATACCTGCTACTTCAATTCCGTCAGAACGTGTATTTTCCAAAGCTGGTTTGGGGACCGGTCCAATGTGTGATCTACCGATAAATGGCTATCTACGATAAAGTGTTGTAGGTAGAACGTGTGATCTACCGATAACAGTATAATATATACTACAGTATAATATAATACCTATATTTTACATTATAGTGGTTCAAATGATGAAAATGAAACTCCAATGGAAAATAACAAACGAAATTATGTAAATAGAATACAGGAACCGTAGGTATTTGGTTTGTGTTGTAATAATGACAACAAAACTGAACGACGATTTTTCATTGTAGAAAAGAGGGATCGACAAACGCTCTTACCAATAATAGAAAGAGAGTTAGAAATTGGTACAACGATTCACAGCGATCAGTGGCGAGCATATAGTTCAAATACAATAGAGTCATTGTGGAAGTTAGTCAAGTCCAAGTACAATATAAAAGTCAATGGTGCATCTTCACTATTAGACCGCCAACTTGAAGAAGAATGGTGGCGGTCATGTCACCCGGATACAAACTCAAATATTTGATAATTTTTATCAGATTTAAAAAATACTTTTGCAGTACGATTATAAGAAGCAATCAGTAGCATTAGACCAGCCATTTATCGGTAGATCACACATTGGACCGGTACCCTGGTTTGTTGACGAATGATCGCAGAAATAAGTTGTCTCCAAAAAATTTAGATTGCATAATATCCTTAAATAGTAATTATAATATGATGTAATGTTTAATGTTTTGACTATTTCGATTATAGTAATTTCTCGATTATCGAAATCATTCGATTATTCCCATCACTGATTTTTTCCCCGGGCTTTTTTTCCTAGACTCATTCTATTGGCTACCTTATCAACTTTTTGGCGGGAAAAACGTGATTAATAGTGATACAAACATATCTCAATTTGTCGAGAACACAGTGTGCAGAGCACGAACTTAATATCCTCTAAACATAAGAAACCCATAAAAGAACACGTCTACGAGTGTGATGCAGAGGCAGACTGCTGTATAATGTTATATTGATAAATTATACATTCTATTATGCTGTTTTGTATTTTTGTAGTATCATAATTCTTTCATAGTCCAAAGATAAAATATTAAGACTTTTTCGTTCAATCGTTCTTCATTCGTTATCTATGATTCTGTCTGATCTGAATTTCTGAACTTGAATTTAAAAAAACTGAATTTTGGATTACACAATACACAAGACGAAAAGGGATTAAGGTATCGTTAAATATTATGTTTTTATATATATTAATTATTATTTAAAAATAATTACAGTTTCATTCATTAAATGGTGATTAATAATTGTTTTTTTTATTATTGATTTCAGTAGCAGGTTGTTATTTCCTATGTGGGGTAATTTATACCTGTTGTTTTGTGTTGGAATTGAAGAATTAAACGTGTAAAGAAAATGTGTGGGCGAACTGCTTGGTGGGTAACTTATAACTATATAATTTTTACTTACGAATGCGGGATGATGATTCACTACATTCTAAATTAATTTATTTCTTATAAATTCAAATCAGTATCTGAAATATATAACTTGTGATTGATTTTTTCATAAATTTTGTTTTTATCATTTTAAACACTGGATGTTGACTATAGACCAGGGGTCACCAATTAATATTTTTGAAAAGCCATCAAAATTTAAGGAACATATTATTAACATTGTATTATAATAAAATTGTAATTAATGAAAACAAAATTTAATGTTATACAAATATTTAAATCAATGCAAAATAAAAATTAAATATAATATAAATAAAAAATTATTTATTTGGAAAAATGGCAAGTTCTGCTTTCAACTTAACTGCTTGAAATTAGGTGTATGATTAGTGTACACTATAATTCATAACCAGTTTAATACCTGCTACCATTTGTAAAAACCAATGAACAAAAATGGTAAATTACATAATATAATATCGGTTTTTATATTTTTTCCCTTGTCTGCGGGTCGGATAAAATTTATCCGAGAGCTGTCATTTTGTGACCCTTGCTATAAACTGACATAACTATAGTTTGATGTTCTTGCTTTATAACAAACTGTATCATAAGCATCTATGTGTTTTATTAGTAACTTGAAAAGTGAAACTTATTGTAAAGCAACAAGCTATAAAAATCGTAAAGACACATTGTATTGTCAACCAGAATGGCACGATGAAATGAATGGTAACTTTGAATTTAAGCAATCCAACAATATAGCGCCTACTGATGTAACTCCTATCCTTGTTAGCGGAGAAGAGTTTGTAGGCTACCCATCTAGGATATTGACACCGATGATATGGGGTATGATACCTCCCTGGCATAAGGTATTTAACTAAATACAAAAATATTAATTATCATTAAAATTAATGAACATTTTATTTGTCATTTTAATTAACTTTAAATATCTTTTTAGGGAAACTTTAACAATCATGGATTAAGCACAAACAATTGTCGAATAGAAAATGTAACAACTTCAAAACTATACAGTGAACCGTTGACTAATGGAAGAAGATGTATTGTAATTTGTGAAGGTTTCTATGAATGGAAAACTACAGAAGGAGCTGGAAAAAGAAAGCCCTACTTTATTTACATGCCCCAAAAAAATGGAGTTAGTATTGAATTGAAATAATAAAAGTTATTTTGTGTTTGATCTACAGTCAATCACTAAAAAAAAAAATAATGTATTCTAATATTATAACTATTAATTGTAATAATTTATGCTAAGTATAATATGAAAGTTAAATAATGTCAAGTAAAATATAAATAGATAACTTACTAGAGTTATTTGATCAGCCAGTGTATGAATAAAATATAAATTTCTTATTCTCCCTCTCTCTCTACTTTTTATTTTTTTAATTACTACAGGAATGAACCATACTTTAGCCAAAACAATTATTTATTGGATGAATATTACCAAATTGTTTTTAGATTCAAATTTGATTTATTTTTTCAAGGTTTATCCTGTTTTACTAGTTAATTAATATGCCTGTATTTAAAATATCTTGGTCCAGACAATACTCTTGGTTTGATATAAATAATAAACACATATTTAAATAACTAGAAAATTTTATGTTATAAGATATATTTTTATCAAGGTTTCAGTTTATGATACAAATGCATGGGAATCGGCTCAATGGACAGAGCAATCTGGATGGAATGGACCATCTCTACTTCAATTAGCTGGTATTTACAATAAATGGAACTCACCCAATGGGGATGTTTATAGCTATTCAGTTATCACAATGGAATCGAGCAAGACATTTTCTCAACTTCATCACAGAATTCCTGCAGTCTTAGAAAATGAACAACTCATAGAGGTTAATATTGGTCAATATAATTAAAGTAATACATTATAGTTTATTTATAATTTAAATTTTACTTTTTTGAAACCTATTTGAACTATTTAGGACTGGTTAGATACCAGAAGGGTGTCTGCAAGTCGAGCCATCTCTATGCTCCATCCTATTGATAATCTGGCATGGTATGAAGTGTCAAGCATAGTCAATAACTCTCGTAACAAAAGCGAAGATTGCAATAAGCCTACATCAAAAATGTATGTGTACCTTTATTTAGACAATTTTTTTTAATTTTATAATTTTAGTTTAAATGTATATTTTATAGTGTAAATTACTTTTTTTATTTTGAAATTAATACTATAAATTTATATTAATATATAAAATTGAATAATGTTCACTAAACATACAAAAGTTAAATACCGGCATAAACGTTCAATGTTTACTGTCTTGGTTCTTGCATTTTAGTGTAATGTCTATACAGTCTAAAGCATATCGTAGAAAATACCACAATTTACCCTTTATAGTATTAAAATGAATGAAAGTGAAAGCAAATAAAAAAAAAAAAATATTTCAATCACTTTTAATAAGATTTAAATCACAATAAAGAAAATATATATTAAATATATAATTATACAGTAAAATCTTGATAAGATGGAATTTCGGAAAATGGAAACTCTGGTAATACAGAAAATTTCTTTGGTTCATTTTTCAAATATATATAAATTTATCCCGCCAAACCGGAAAAGGACATGTTTCTGTTTAAAAATTGCATGAAAACTCAAACTAAGACGGAAATATAACATAAAAAACCTAACTTAGAATAACAATCAAATTTATTTCCGTATTGTTGATACTCATATATAATCGATATATGAGAGCGTACTTTGTATGATGACATCAATTAAAAACTAATAAAATTAATACATATGTATATACTATACAACATTGTTTCATTATTAGTTGCCTGGTTCAGTATCAAATTGTATATGGTTTGTGTCATTAAGTTTTCCATCTCTAGTTTAAAATGTCAAAAAAAAAACTCTTATGCTATCATTCAAAGTAAAATTAATTGAGTTAAAGCAGCATGAGAATTTTTCAGTAAAGGAATTCTTAGTGAAATTTAAGAGTGGAAAACGCAAGTTTATGAGGTAATAAAAAATAAACATCTATTTTATAAGCAGGGGCCACAAAATTGGCCAAAATAGTGTCCAATAGCGAACTTTTGGATTTGACTTCGAAAGCCTAAGAATGTGTGGAACGCGACACCTTACGAAATAAAAAACAAAAATCAATAACTGATTTTTTCAAAAAATATAATTATTATTAATGTATAATGGCTAAAAATAAATAATCTTTAATTTAATTCAATTTAATTTTTTTGAACCCTGTCAAGACAGAAACTCTATTAACACGGAAAAATTGCATGGTCCTGAGCGATTCTATCTTATCAAGTTTTACTGTATTATATGAATATGATAATTCTTTATCATGATTTAAACAACTAATATTTGTACTACTTTAAGATTTTTATTCAAAAACATAATTTTAGATTCATTGTTTATTTACAGAGTTAACAAAAGCAGCACTTTTATGACATCTTGGTTAGCAGGAAAAAATAAAAAAAGTGATAGCAATGATGATCAAATGAGGAAAAAACCAAAAAATTAATATTCATTATTGTACAATATTTCAATTGATACATAACATATCATCTATTTATAAGAATAGCATTTTCAAAATAAAAGATTTAATAATTTTGATAATAATTAGATACATTTCTACTACCTAAATTAAAACTAATTGATCTATTGACCAAGTAAATTTTTAAATAAGCTCAAAGTTTTATTTTAATTTTCGCCATATAACCAGGAGTCACTGGACCTTGACCATGACACCACTTCTTTCTCTGTAAACCACAGAGCAATTTCTTTGTTGGCTGATTCTACAGCGTCAGAACCGTGAATTATGTTTCTAATAATAACATTAATAATTTTAAAATAATTATTAATAAATAACAACAATTTTTATAGATTTAAGAAATACTTACCGGCCGACTTGGATACATAGATCACCTCTAATTGTACCAGGATTTGAGTTTTTTGGGTCAGTTGCGCCAAGAATGAAACGTCCAGTTTTCACAACATCCAATCCTTCCCATACCTATAACAACACAACATAATTATTTTATTATTTTTAATTTTTAATCAAGTAAACAATATTGTATCTAATAAGTACCATTGGCACTACTGGTCCAGAAGACATATACTTGACAAGGCCTGAGAAAAATGGCCTGCTTGATAAATCAGCATAATGTTTTGATAGTAATTCTTCAGATGCCTGGAATAAATAGTAGTTTAAAAGTAAGTTGATTTAAAACTAAACTAAATTGTTATACAGGATTAAAAATATAATTTTAACTTTATACATATTTATTATTTTTCAAAAAAAAATGTAAGAAATTAGCACTCTCAACATTAAAAAAAAAGTTAAACATGTTATTTTTAACTTCCTCTACCTGCTATATTAATTAAATTTTTTATATTCTTCATAAAAACTAAAAGTATAATGTTATGCCAAGAAACTAAAAATGTATGTAACATCGTTTTAAAAAATATTAATAATTTTTTTTGGTATATTCTCTTCTTAAATTTCCATAATTGTTTTATCAATTACCACCATGTTTACTACAGTTTGAAGAGGCTTTAGATGACTAGATTAAATATTCTAGTCATAAACTAAATTTGAGACTTAATATAATTTATTGTAACAAATTATATAAAAATTGTTTTGTAAAAAATAATTTAAAGACATGTATAAAATTGTATTTGTTTGAATTTTGAATAAGTAGAATCTGTTTTCTGTTTTTAAAATGTATAACCTATATCAATTATTTTACTATTTGGATTTATTGTATGTCAATTGTGTTTTAATTATTATTTATTACTTTTAAAATGTTATTTTTTTATAAATTTGATACATTTGATTGACAATATGTAAAAGTAGTAGGTATTTGTTTATTATTTAGTTTCATGTCTACTTTCAAGCATTTAATAGTTATTGGAAATAATAAATACTATTATTTAAGATTAAGAACTAGGAGTACTTGCCCACATGAACTTCATTGCGACCAATTTGAATCCTTTTTCTTCAAAGCGCTTAATTATCTTGCCGACCAGGCCGCGTTGAACGCCATCCGGTTTGACCATAATGAATGTACGTTCTGAATAAGAGTCTCCGCTCATTTTTCTGTGTATCTGACACAAACACAATCTGTATGAATAAATGCAAAAACGATGTTGTACTTTATACTACACTTACACTGGGCAAGTTAAATAGTCATAAAGCGCACGTGTCAACGGATATGTACAAGAAAATTTAAAAACTTGACACTATCACAGATTGTATAAAAGGTTTTATATAATCTGTGATACTATTGTATTCTATTATTATTATTATTATCATTACTATTATCATTACATGTGGGCGTTGGCTGTCTCAAACAGGCAAAAGCACAACGCCGCTGTTTATATATAGATTGTATCTGATATAGGCAAATATAATATACCTAATATTTCTATTAAAAAAAAAAAAAATGTAGATGCATATCGTACTCGTTAATTGTTTTAACTTATAGATAGGACAGATAGATTATTACGTATTACTAAGGTATGTTATTGAGTTCTTTTAAATTAATTGTTAGTTTTTCAAGTTTAGATGAGAGGGTTAGTAGGCCACTAATTTCGCGGTGTACAGAGTACCCTTCTCTGTTATGATATATTCGTAATAATTCGTTAGGACAATTTCTTAATTTTCTATTTTAAACAGCTTATTGTCTGGAAGTTTTAAACTGTAAGTGATTTTGTTTATTTATTGTAAACATTTGAATAATCAAGCACATAGATATTATTGATATTATTTTGGTTCAGAAAATGTTTTGAAGGTAAAAATATTACTTTTCATAGTAAATGTTGGAATGTCCAAACTCCAAACATGTAATGATTTGAAAGTTATTTTTCAGGAAAAAGAACTTACCTATATATAGTAAGGCAGAATGCACAACCAGATTCTGCCTCCAAAAGTTGAAGGCAGACACGAATAAAAGATACAAAATTAACGAAATGTAAATTATATTAATGGAATATGCATTACCTATTTCATTAATATATAAATATTATACATCTATGCACAATATGTATAAAATAAAAACAGTTAACTATTTAAAAATAAATTATTTCATAGATAAAATAATATTATTTTAAGTGAAAAACATAAATTTGATGTAAACAGACAATCAAACACATAACACAACTACTAAGAATTTTCATAAAAAATTTAATGAAATAAAAAAAATTTTTGAATTGTTTTTCAAATTGTAGCGTTCTTTGGATGTCTTTTCTTAAAAATAAAAAAAACAATTTGAATTCAGTCTGCACTATTATAGGACATAGGCACATAGTTTAAAAAATCGGAGCCTAATTCACACGTGAAATTTTTTCAGCTCGAAAAAAATTGTTCTCAAATAGTCGTCTGCACAATTTTTAGGCACGAGTTGGCACCCGTCACATTTCATTTCCATATTCCATACACGTAACCGTTTTTAATGACATTTACCGTTTTTTTTTTTTTTGCAAGAGGTTGAAAATAATATGTCCGGAGAGCTGGTACTCGTCGAATAAAACGTTGGGCGAAATCGACAAGCGGACAGCGGCGGCGTGCAGAAAGGTCTAGTAACGACTCGATTGTGACTAAATAGCGAGCGAGTCACCTATATAGTATTATAGGTAGGGTTGCCAGATTTTAAAATCACCAAACCGGGACATCATATTATTAAATAACCTTTTATTTGTATAGTTAGTATAATTATATGGAAATAATAAATATCCATTATTTTATTTAAAATTAATAAATCAATACAATTTGTTTTACATAAACTTCATTTACATTTATTAGTTATATTATAAGCTAATTTTGATATTTTTCTGTAGAATAGATTTTTTTCAATACGGCTTTATTATTCTTAATTTTTTCATAAAATTCATTTTACAGACCTCGTACAGTATTTTCATTCATCCTTCCCCCCTTTCGTCCGACCAAGCGTTATTCGTAAGCGAAAAAATTCTTTCTACTGGAGCAGAAGTTCCTGGCATACAAAATATATACTGCAAAATTAATTTTAGATTTGGAGCTAATATATCCTTTTCTTTGAAATGACAGAATAGCTGCACCCATTTTTCTTCACTTGATAAAATTTAGATAACATAATACGATAATCATATAATGATGTAATGGTATTATGTACAATATTATTCCGTGTTTCGTTATAGTAAATAATACAATATTAAAGTTATTTTCGCTCGGCTTCCATTAACCGGGACAAAATTAACGATCGACCGGGACATGCTGTTAAAACCGGGACTGTCCCGGTCAAAACGGGACGAACGGCAAGCCTAATTATAGGTGTACTACAAGTGCAAACAAATGTCGCGTATGTGCGTCGTAAAGCGTCAAAGCAGTCCGACGGTTAATAAATTAATCGCTCGTCAGCGATTGTTTTACTACGATAAAACGACCGTTGGTCGGTTGCAAGGTTTTTAGATTATAGAGGTTGCCTCATAATCGTGTAAACAAAACCAAAACCCCGCACGCCGCAGCTGATCTAGTGACGTTATTGTAGTATACGATTACCGGCGGATAGCCGTGTCGCATTGGAATTGTAATAGAAAAGGTGAAAAATTAATATTTTTGATTAACTGACCCAGGTACTTGAATCAAATTCAAAAATATATTACTAAATTGTTAAATATCTAAACTGTTACAGCTTTAATAAATAAAAAATAAATATGAACAAAGGCTAAAAAATATGTGTTTAGAAACAACAAAAGTATCAGTAGGTAATCAAATGTTTTTCACAAAATGTATTGTTTTTATGTCAGAATTTATAGCCATTTTTATTAATTATATATTTTTTTAAATTTTTATTGTCCCAAGTAGTTCAGTTGATCAAACATATACATTTATAATCTACTAGCCGTTCCGCCCTGCGTTGCCTGAGCCAAATATTAAGTTGAGATTAACCTGAAATGATTTATATGCATTTAAACCACATAGGTAGACAATCCACTGCATTAGATCACGGACAATATGCGAACTGTAAATTATCAGGTAGGCAATCCACCTGCGGTGGATTGCGGACCCCATGAAGTGCGTTAGTGAGTGAAATTAGAATGAGGTATAAAAAACATTGTGACGGTTGCCCGTGTCGAAGAATATTTATTTTTTTCAATAAATTTATTTACAAAAATATGTATATGATGATAATGTATTCTTACTAATTATAATAGTTATAAATGTGTAACCTTTGACAACCTTATAAATAAACAGAGATTGGTGGTATAGCAACCATTTATAAACAAATATTTCCCTCGTAAATCTCAAAATCCCTATTTGAGCACCTCCCGGGATTGAGTTTTTCCAAAATTTTCTTTCGTAAAAACGGGATAAAAAGTATCC